>VDFB02346372.1:0-51842 GCA_007258455.2 Sequoia sempervirens
GCATTGGACTGTGGCAAACAAGTGGTTATTGATTTCCCTCACTTAGAGATACATCAAAACAAGACTATTGAGGATATTAATGTGCAAGTGTCCCTTAGATCCCCTTTGGTCAATGGACCACATACATATCTCGTAGGACATCTTCATAACCCTCTCATCCTCTACCCACCTTCATTCAACCTCAATAATATCACACACCACAATTTTTCAATACTTTAGTGAGAGTGCAAGTAGGTATGACATCTAAGAAAGATGTATATTTGACCCCAATCACACAACCACCTTTTCCTCTTGATCAAGAAGGTATCTTGTCAAGACTTCTCCATGATAACTTGATCACCCTCCCTCCCAGAACTCAAAAAAAATGTTATTCCAAAACTTAATTGTACACATATCATAGATTTCATGGTCACTCCACTAATTAATGTAATGCCTTGAGTCATAAAATACAACATTTTTAGGAGTTTGGTATGCTTCCCTATGTGGGGGGGCCTAATTCCTCTAATTGATATTGATTTTCACTCTAGCATGCATTCTGTCAATCGTTTCAGCTCACCTTTGTTCTATACTCAGTGGGGGCAAGGAGTTTGCTAGCCTTTTGCTCATATGTCACTTGTCGTTGTCTCCTTCTGGCTAGTCATTAACTTTTCATGAATGCATAAGAGCAAGCTTAGGATGTCGATGACATGCCTTAAGTTGGCTCGCATATGACATACACCCCTTTTCAAGGCGTAGCTTATTGGAAACACATGACTTGGCATATGGCTTTCCATGTAAGCTCTCAGATCTTCTTCTCTTCTACTTTAAATAAATTTCTCATAGTACGGGTGCTTGCAATTACTTTAAAGTGGGGGCATACAGCACCACTAACATTTCATTGAGTGATTTTATCTTTCTTGTGATTCCCTCTCTTGGAAGCATTAGGTACAATGTTGCCCAGGATGAGATCGTTTGCACTTATCCTCTCTTGGAGTCATTGAGCATGATGTTACCTAAGATGATAACATTGCATGAATTAAGAAAAATCCCTTTGAACAATCCTTACATTATTTTTCATTAACAATAGCTATAAGTATCAAAATCTTTTCCTTTGTGGTGCCTTATTAAAGTTATCAAGAGGTATAACTTTAATATGGTTGAGCGGGAAGCCCACCTAGTAGCATGACTTTTCCCCATAGCCACTTTTGTTTTTGTGAGTGCATACCAACTAGCATATGTTTCTCACCTTTTTGGATTTCTCACCCCATAGACGAACAAAATTTCTATGGCCCCAGAGTGAGTATGTTGTGGCCTTCTCACCCTGTAGATGACCTGAAGTTTTGTGGTCCTAGAGTGAGTACATCTTTTTCACCCCGTCTCTCTTTCCATCTTTCCTTTGCATGATTTTGTATCTTGGGGGATTGACCTACATGTGGATCTCTCTTGAATGTCTACTTTAGTGTGAGTTTGAAGCAAGTTCGTCCTCTCACTAAAGTGGGGGCTAAATGTGTTGCAGGAAAAAGTACCCTTTGCTTGACATGAGATTAATTGGACTTAACAAGGCCTTGATTTAGGTGTTGTGAGGCATTTTATGCATCCACACTAAGTCTTGGACCTTTGCAAACTAAATAAAATTCTTTTAATGATATCTTGTGAAGGTGTTGTGAAGTGTTGTAAGGAATTTCTACATTCTTCTAGACTCTATTCATTACAATTCACCTAAAAATAACCTTTTTTACTCATCATTAAGCCCTATTTTGAAGTGTTGTAAAGTTTTGTAACAATATTTCACACTTTCCTAGGAACAAATTCACCATTTACCCCTTTCTTATGACTTATTTGACCCCTTTATGCCCTCATATGTCTTAATGAAGTGTATTTTTAAATATAAGCCTAAAAAACAACATTAAATGCAACATAATTCCCGACACTCTTTTTTAGGTCCTAGGTGGGACCCATTCGCCATGGGTGTCGAATGAGTCCCCCTTGGCTCTAAATTCAAAATATTTTAAATCTCCTTCTGGGTTTTTATTCAAAATCACTTGATTTCAGCCTATGATGGGGTATGAATGGGTTACTAAGGCACAAGATTGTATAAATAAGAGTTTTTCTCCTCATTTCATATCTATCATCTCTTATCATTCATTCAATCTCCCATTCACCTCTTAATCAAATCAAGTAAGTTATGGATTTCACATTTCAATTCATTAATTTAGCTTCATAAGACATTCAAGGTAGATTCTACATGTTTTGTTGCAGTCTTTCATGATATATCATCAATGCAAGGTTAATCCATTCCATTATTTCATGTTTCATTCCATTCTTATATCATTTTGGTTTAATTACCTAAACAGGGTTTGACCAAGGAAAACCCCCATACCCTAACATTCACCATTTCTTCTTCTCTTCTTGTGTGTTTGCAAATTTAGGTCTATTGGAAGCTTGGGAATCATTGAAGATCAAGTTTCCAAGTTGTTAAAGTCCTCTCTTCACTCAACAAGTCAAGATATCAATCAAATCTCATTTCCAAACCTGTAAATTAAAGTTTCAGAAGCAGACACTTGTAGAACATCAAAGTGCAGATCGGAAGCTCCAAAATCCACTTTTGAAAATCCAAAAATTCAAAAGTGGACTCATTCACCATGGGTGGCGAATGAGTCCCATTTCTAGGTTAGTTTCATGTTTTCTGTATTTTCTAACACCCTTTTGACAGAAATAGATTCCAACTCAGTTTACCAGAACTGGGACTAATTCGCCCAGAATGGCGAATTAGTCCCTCTAGGCCTGAACAACATCATCAACATTTCAAAAACAATTTTTCAGCCTACTTCAAGCCTTCAAGTGCACACTTTCTGTCTGATTCATTTTTGTTGCAATTTTTTATTCATTTATAGGTGATTTTGCATTACAAAATGTTTTTCAAACAAGTTGTTTTTCTTTAATTTATATTCATTAGTCAATCAATCTTAGTAGTTCCTTGCATTAAAAAATTACATCTAGACATCTTTCATCCTTTTTCCATCCATTTCATGCTAATATTTGAATGTGAACATTAAGCATTTATTACCCCTCTTTCTCCTTTTAGGTGAAAAACCCTAGAAGTACTAGAAAGCAAGTGGGTCCCAAAAATCTATGTTCCAATGTGCATTTAGATAAAGTCAATATTAGTATAAAGAATTATTACAATAACATCCATGGGTTATATATAAGTGTAATTGTCTTGGAAAGGAAACTCCTCAAAGCAAGTCATGATTGGCATATCATGAAAACAAAATCTACATCAACACCATCAAGTGGACTAGCATAGTTGGTGATCATTCAAAAAATAAAAATAAAAATAAAAAAGAAAGAAGAGACAAAAAAAGTAAATATAAATAATTTTTCTAGTAGTAAAAACCATTTGTATAGTGCTTTGTACAAGTACCATGATGAAAACCCATTTTTGAGAATCATACGTAAATCAATTATTTATTTGTATTGTTCTATTAGGGAGTAAATTTCTTCATTGATTGCAATATTTATTCTAACATCACTATCCATCCAATCCATTCCTTATTCATCCATCTTCCCTATCCACCTTGATCTTTATAAATACTAGGGGCATATACTTCTAAACATGGTTTTGGAAAACTCCTTACATGGCCATCTATTTTGACCATATACATTCTAATGACATGAAATCAACTACATGGCACTATAAAACAATCAGCTTGAGTAAAACATGTTATCCCATTGTAAGATGGTCTTTAAAATTCAAATCCCTACTCCTAAATCCTTTTTTCATAATTTTTATCCTCCCCATCCCTTAAACTATTTGTTTCCATAAAACTAGGCCAATCATCCACTCATAATGTCTCATACCTTATTAGACACTAGGGGAAGGTGATTGCATATATGTCTTTGTTAATAAATCTTGATACATGTCTTGCAGCTCACTTAGTGATCTAGATAGTTTCCATTGACAAACAAACAAAAAACTAAAGTATTTTTCACCATCCCATAAATAATTTTATTTTTTTTATGAAATTATCTTCCATCACCTATAATCTAAAAAATCCCCATCAATCTTATATTTCCATACACTCCAACATAATATCTAACCATCTAATACATTTTGTTTCTAGCATTTTTATAAATCTTGATCCACTTTTATCTAAACTATCATCATAGATATGTATCTACCCTAATCATCATGTTGTTAAATTATCATTAATAGCATAATCCTTCAATTTTTATCATCAATAATATTATCACTATCATCAATCAACTTTAGCTTGGCTAGCAACAAGATCTCAAGTGGTATTTGGTATCCCTATACATTCATCTCCCTTTATTGATCATCACCATCATTACCATCATCTTAATTATTTCTTCATTATTATTCCATCATCATGATTTCATCCTTTCCATTTTCATCTAAAATTTTATCATTTCATTATCATCATCATCTTCCATCAATAAAACCAAAAAAAATCATGTTCTTTAATATTTACAAACATACACACTATAAAAATCATGATTTTAACATAAAATCTATACCTAAGTATCAAACTCAATAGCATGCATTTACCTATCCATTGAAAAAAATCAACATTTCCTATTTTAACCAATCCTTTTCCTTCGTGAGATACATCCTTCAACACAACAGGAACAATCATCATCTTTTTATCCTTTTAGCACCTTTGCAAGGAGTTATATATTTGTATGTTTGCTGACAATTGATTGTTTATTTCTTTTATTTTCCATTGATCTAACTATATTTTGATATATCTTTCTTACCCATACTTTACCTATTCATGGTCACAACATTCATTCTATATCTTGGTGTTCTTTGTGTTAGCACCTATAAACTCAATAAAATTATAGTGCTATTTTTTATCTTCTTGTGATCCCCATCATTTTTTTCCAATATGATATATATCAATGATGCATCATTTTCAAGTTACCCCAATGGTTGCATTACCCCTTAGTATGGCTATGTTAAAAGACCCATTTTGTAGATTATCCAAAAAGTTGGCATTTTTCCTTCTTTCTTTTATTCTCAAAGTCCTATCAAGGTTTTGGGTCTTGAAGGGACATTTGGACCAAGGTCCAAATCTATTCCTAATCCTTGATCCCACTTACTTCTTTTCTCTTTCAAGTCCATTCAAGGATTTGCACCCCAAATGGATATTTGGACCAAGTCCAAATGTTCATGTTCTTCCTATTTCCCCCTTCTTATATTTTCCCTTTTTTTCCATTTAGGGATGATATGTTGAAAAATATAAACCTTAGGATTTTAGTAGGATTTTGTGACCTTTCAGTAACATATCATTGGAACTTAGATTGGACAAGGGTATGAGATTAACTTACAACCTAGAAGGTGAGTCAATCAACCCTTGGATCTAAATTTGGGTCTTTTGGGGGGTTTGAAATGGGTTTTTGATGAAATGTAATGATGCAACTAGCTAACAATGAAAATGCACTATTTTGATATGAAAATAGATAATATGGAAATTGACAAACAAATTTAATGACCAAAAATAGATAGAGCAGACTTGTGTGCACTTGTGATTTAAATTTGGACTTGATTTGACTAGACAAGGCTGCCCAGGGAACCCTTGTTTGGAGATCTAAAACTAAAATATTATTTCATAGTCCTCAAGTCCCTAATAAGAGGCTTCTTCCTTTCGAATCGTGTTGTTGAATCTTTTTCTATTTCTAAGATAACTGAGTTTCTATATCTTTTCAAGTTGTAGAGTTTGAATGCATCAATAATCAAATGGTCTTCTATCTTCCTCCAATCTTCTTTAGATCTATAACCTACACATTAAAAGGGAAAGGAAATGTTTTTCCATATAGGGGCTTGCCTCGATCAAGCCCTATGTTGGTATTTCTACCTCTATAATGGAAAAAATAATGAAAGAGAGCTTATCCTTTTGAGGGATAGAAGCTAAATTATAATAGAATAGTGAATCAACAATTGGTTGCAACTCACCACTCAAATCTAATTTCCTTGAAGGATTGAATTCATGTGCATTCCTCAATGCTTCACTACAATTTAGCTTGAAGACCTACAAGTGTTAGTCATCACAAAAAAAAATGTATGCATAAACATAAACAAACTCACATAAAACTTGGTATGATGCTTTGATGATTGAATACTATGAAAATTCTATAAATTCTTCTCTTTAATGATTTTGACTTGATCTTGGAGTATAATATTAGCTATTAACATTCCATATAATCAAAATTATGAAAATGCTACATATTTATATAAAATTAATCTAATTTCTTGAAAATTAAATCCCAATAGCCGACATTTAGGATTTAAAATTCAAATAACAAATTTCCAACCCCGACATATTAAAATTTGGAGCCAAATTGAGAGGAAAAGGGTGCCTAGGGTTCCCTTGACCAGACCCAATTTTTTGGGATCTAGAGTGCCAAAGGAAAATATTAAATTCCTAATTTGGCTTTGTACATTTGATTTCTTGATCAATGATAAAATGGGCCATGAAATGCATAATTTAAGAAATTTGAGGCATGATTAGGTCCAAGCACATAGGAGGGAGAAAAATATAGTGTGAAATTATCAAGGGTGACAATTTATGACGCTCCATTTATCCCCCACTTTAGTGGGAGTATGAACTTATGCTCGGACTCATACTAAAGTAGAAATATGTCAAGAAGGGTCCAATTGTGCAAATGTTGAGGAGATAGGATGGCAACGAATCTAGGGGGAAGCTCGCAAGCCCCCAAGATTCAATATCCCATGGAAAACCAACATAAGGGTAAAGCAACACATGTGTATAAAATAGAACATGAAAAATAGAAAACATGCATGGAAATCAAACAACACATAAAAAACATGTGAACATAATGCAAACAAAATGCAAATGCAAATGTAAAAGGAGGGTATGACAATCACGAACTAGCAAGCTCTACAGAAATATTACTAGGATCTATACCCAAAGGTATTCATGACTCATGAGCTAATAGAGTTTGATATTTTCTAGGTGAACCATGAACCAAAGGCACCACGAGCTAGTGAAGTTCGATATTCACTAGGTGAGCCCTTCAAAATGAGTAGCAAAATGAGAAACACACAAGAGCTATTGAGGAATAATTTTCAATAGGTGTGTACCCATTTCAACCATACCAAGATTTATAGTCCCAAGGTATGTGTAGGATCATCATGGAAAAAACAAGCCCTTAATTGGTAATAAAATTTTGAAAAATCAGAGTTAGGAAACTTGACGTAAAAATTTGAATAAGTTATCTATATTATTTCAAAAATATGTAAGAATAGAATCTGTAGAAAATTGAATGTAGTTTCTAAAATACTAGGTTTTTTTTTTAACAAAATCTATTTGGTGAAAATTTGAAATTTCAATACAGTAGTACTTAAATTTCAGCAAAAAAATAAGAAGTAGGTGTTTGTCTGACCACCCTAACCACAATAAAATGATAATATTTTTTTATAAGCTTTTAGATATAAGTAGAGGACTCATGTCCCGATGTGATGCATATTTTTTTGTAATTTTTTTCCAAGTAAATAATTAATTATGATTTTTTTTATTACAACTTTTAAAAAATATAAAACTTGTATGTCTAACCACCTTAACTTGGTCAAAAATTCATGAATTTTTTTTTTTCAATCCTATAGAATGTAAAAGCATAGAATGTGACACATGTTTCGATTCAAAAATGTGATATCATTTGAAAGCTATAGATTTTTTCAATTAGCCTATCAATCAAGACTTTAGTTGTAATTCAAATAGAAAATGAACAATAATTATTTATTTAATTCAAAGTAAAGAAATTTATATTGGTGGAAAGCTGAGAATCTCCTTTAAAAATCCTTTTTGTTTCATCAATTTTGGGTTAAAAAAAAGTCGTCAACCACATGCCCTACACATACCCATCATATCGCCACTTTTTGGCCCATCATGACCCTGCACATACCCCCCAACAACTCTGATAAGGTGCTACAAAAATTATCAAAATGCTACTTTCAAGCACATCACTAAGTCTAGCATGTGTGAACAAAGTTAAGCACATAATGAAATGTATTCCCCCACCTTAAAGTAATTTCTAAACACCATGTTGTGAACAATTTATTTAAGGTAGAAAAATGATAAATATGATAAGGTCGTGAGAGCTTATTTGGAAAGCTCTATTCTAATGATATTTTTCCAAATAAATTTATCTCATAATGAGGGGTTTCCCCCAATGTAATTCCACAAATAACACAAATTTGATCATATAATGGATCCATGGATCCGAGGTCAATATACATCTTTTCTACAGTAATATAAGTGAGCTAGGAATTGGCATCATTCCCCTAGATACTAATGAAACTATGAACACAATGGAATAATGACATATTAAGAGAAAAAACAAACTTTTGGGTCACTATGGAAGAGAACTAAATGTCTTAATGCCTGGCATAATTCCAAAAAGGAAAACACAAGACAACAAAAAAAATTATGGCATAGAGACAAATGGAGATACAAATAGATGAATGTCACAACAGATTTGTTTCCATTGTATCCTTGTGCCAATGGAGAAACAAGGGTCATACAAAGAAAATTCATAAACATAAAGATGAATCAAGTAGAATAGCATAGGAGATCACATCATGTGCAAGCAAAAACAAATAAGATATAAATAAAACACAAAGGGTATTGCACATGCGATCCGATCTAAAGTAAATAATTTGCATCCCAATCTTACTCATCATATATGGAAGGAAAACAACTAGCCAAAGGGAGTATAGTAAGTGCCATACTAGAAGCATCACCTGTTGGAGATTTTTTGGTGTTGTCATTAGTTTTATCATCGATGTCAACCTCCAGTATGGTTAGGTAGATTGTTGGAGATTACTGCACTGTGTTGGCATTAGTTTTGTGATTTGATGTCAACCTCTAGTGTGCTCATGTTGAGAAGTTTTTGTGGTACTAATAAGGTGTTGTAGATGTTATAGATATGTTGATCAGGTGTTTTTGGTGTTGTTGATCTAGCCATTTCACTTGGTTTCCAAGTTTTTTAAGAAAATTTTAATAAAAGAGTGTGCAATGTGACAGAGGTGTGTTCAGTGTTGTGATCCATATTTCTTCATGGTTGAAGATATGATTTTGTAGCTTATGCATGATGATCAGAGGTATTCAAAGGTGATATATCTAGAGTTTCAAGATGTGGATCGTGTGGTAGTGGAAGTTGTGTTTGAGAGTGTGTTTCTTGTGAAGAAGGTTGTCTGGGAGAAATGAGATTGCTCTACATTTCTCTGCATTGGGGTTTCCTATCTTATGGATTTTAGAACGTGCTAATATTGTTTGTTTCTACCTTTCCCTAGATTATCTAGTATTCAATTGTTCTGCAAGGTTGGTGAGTGAGATGTATGTCTATGGTAGTGTGGCTATTTGTATAGAATGAAATTGTTCTTCAATTTTAGGTGGTTGTGGTAGTATTGCTAAATATTCTAATGGTGTTGGAATATTCTTGGATATTTTGGCATGTTGTCTCCAAACCTAGAAAGGCATGTATGCAGTTGCTTGTTAGTGTTAGTGCAATTTTGGACAACCTAATGTGCTAGTGCTAATTGCAGAGTTTGTTTGTTGTTTCTAGGAGTGTGTTATTGTAGATTTGGGTCCTACCTTCACTTCTTTCCACCAAAAAAGTGTTTGGTGCTGACCTATTTAGTGGTTGCATGTTTGAGGTGCATACATTTAATTGTGTCCAACATGGAGAAGGTTTTTAAGGTTGTGGAGTATATATAAGCAAGGTTAATTGTTGGATATGTGTTTGGTAGATGTGCAAGTGTTGCACGATGTGAATTTAATCGAGTGTGGTGATCTAAGTGTGATCTTAAACATCGAAGGCTACCAGATGTAGTGAGTAAATTTTTTCTACATTTTTAGTGATCATAAAGTTGTTGGAGGCAGTGAGTCAAAGGTTGTGGATGGTGTAGAGTTATAGTGGTGGATTCTTTCTATTGATCTAAGATAATGAATCTCTCTATAACAATCTTCTTCTATTTCTTCCAAACAGTGAATCCTTTAGGTACTAGTGAGCCCTTGGTAGTGAGCCATTCTTCTCTTTTGAGCAATGAGCCCTTCTATAAATGAGCCTATTATATTTGGTGTTGCTATTCATATATATGTGAGCTAATCCTCACTATACGGTTCTCCCTTATTAGGATTTTCTGTGTAAATATGGTGTCATTCTCTTTCTTATGGTTTTGAATGTGTTTATGTTTCATTTTTTACATTCTGTTGATGATAATAAGGGTTTGATGGTTAATTAGAGTTTAAGATTTTAATGTAAAACTAATACAACCCCCCTCTCAATTGTCTTGTGTGTCTAACAATTGGTATTAGAGTTGTGGTTCCTTGGTAGAAGCTTAACCACTTGAGGTAGATCCATATGGTGCACAAGAAGGGTGTGAAAGCTCCTATGCTTGATGGAATGAACTATGCTTACTAGAAAGCTAGAATGGAAGCCTTTCTTGTCTCTCTAGGATTCAAAGTCTGGAAGCTAGTTGAAACTGGATATACTATGCTTGCTAATGGTTTGACAAGTGATGATGAGGTCAAGTATTATGAGAATAATGGAAAAGAAAGAAATTCTATCTTGAGTAGTCTTTATGATTCTAAACTTGGAAAGGTGATAAGTCTCAAAACTGCTAAAGAGGTTTGGGTGAAGTTGAATAGTATTTATGAAGGAGATGATAAGGTCGAGCAAGCAAAGATGCAGAATTTCAAAGAAAATTTTGAAAACCTAAGGACATCATAAGATGAAGGAATTACAACCTATATGCTCAGAGTGGATGAAGTTGTTAATGTCATCAATGGTCTTGGTGGTAAGCTGGAATAAAGTGAATTTGTAAAAAAGGTATTCAGAACTTTTCTTAAATCTTATAGTTCTAAAGTTTCTACTATTAAGGAAGCTCAAAATTAGGATCAATATTCTAGAGATCGGATATTTGGTGCTTTGATTTATTTTGAATTGCGAGAGTTTGGTCAAGATTTTATAAATAAATAAACTACCTTTAAAGTCAGTAAGGTAGGGAAGGATGATGAATCAGATCCTGATGATCTTGATGAGGTGGAAGCAATTTTTTTAAGGACATTGGGAAAGGGCACAGAAAAATATTGAAAGTTACTCTTTAAGTGTTTCAATTGTGGAAGGATAGGTCATTATGCTTCTAAATATCCAATAAAAGTTGCAAATGGAAAATAAAAGGGTCATAAAAGGTAAATCTGTCAAGAAGAGTTATTATGTTGAAAAAGAATATTGTGTATCTAATAATGAGGAAATAGACTATCCCAGTGAGGATAGTGATGAATGCTTTTTCATGGCGAGCTAAATGTTGGAACTAATTATACTAATCCTAAAATATGTGTGAAGGAAAGTGCTCTAGAAATAGGTCACAATATTGAAGGAACTATGTTAAGTTCTTTTCATGCAAGAGAGGAGAGAAATTATTGGATAATTGATAGTGGATGCTCAAATCATATGACAAGTGATAAGAGTAAGTTTGTTAAATTTTAGAAGTATGATGGTGGTCTTGTTAAGTTTGGTGATGATAAATCTACTAAGATCTATGGAAAAGGTTCATTTAGATTGGATGGCAATAATAAAATAGATGATGTTATTTATGTCAAGGGTCTCCAGCATAATATTCTCAGTGTAGGAAAAATATGTAGCAAAGGATACTATTTGGTGTTTCAAGATGATGGTTTTGAAATTAGAAAAGGAAGCTCAAGAACTTTGGTTTTTGCAGGAACTAGGAAAGAAAGAAATTTTTATCAGCTCAAAGGTGGTGGTGTTAAGTGATTTATGTCACAAATCAATGAAAGTTGGCTATGGCATTGAAGAATGGGTCACATTAACTTTTATGGACTAGTGAAGAATAGTTCTACTAATACTATGAGAGATTTGCTAATGATTACAAAACCTATCAATGCAAACTACAAAGAGTGCCAGTTTGCAAAGCAAACAAAGAAGAGGTTCATAACTAAAGAATATTCTATTGTAGGACCTTTGGATTTGGTGCATACATACTTATGTGGACCCACAAAAATAAGAAGCTCTGAAGGTGACAAGTATTTCATGTTATTAATAGATGATTATTCTAGAATGACTTGGCTGAAATTTATCAAAGAAAAATCAAAAGCTCTAGATAAGTTTGAAGCCTTTAAATCTATGGTTGAGAATGAAATGGATTTGAAAATCAAGTGCTTGAGGTCTGATAGAGGTGGTGAGTTCACCTCCAATGAGTTTAATATTTTTTGTAAATATCATGGAATAAAGAGACAATTATTAGCTCCTAGGACTCCTCAACGAAATGGACTTGTGGAGAGGAAGAACATGATAGTTCAGGAAATAGAAAGAACCATGATGAAGGAATAAAATCTACCAGATGTCTATTGGAGAGAATCAATTCATACTGTAGTGTACATTATTAATAGAGGAAAAGCAAGAGTGAAAAGTTCAAAGACTTCTTATGAGTTATGGTATGGAAAACCTCCTACTATGAAATATTTTAGAGTGTTTGGAAGAAAATGCTATATCAAGAGAGATGAAGAAAACTTGGGAAATTTTGATGCAAGATCTAATGAAGGAATATTCCTTGGATACTCTAAAAAAAGAAAGGCATACAATTGATATAACAAAGTGTTGAAGAAGATTGTTGAAATTGAAAGTGTTAAAGTAGATGAAGAACCACATCAAATTTCTATATCTATAGAAGGATATGAATCTGATGAACCCCCTTGCAATGAAGAAGAAAAGGGTATGTGCAGGATCATGATGGGCCAAAAAGTGGCGATATGATGGGTTTTTGTAGGGTATGTGGCTGATGACTTTTTTTTTTACCCAAAATTGATGAAATGAAAAGGTTTTTTAAAGGAGATTCTCAACTTTCCACCAATATAAATTATGCTTTACTTTGAATTTAATAAATAATTATTATTTATTTTCTATTTGAATTACAACAAAAGTCCTAATTGATAGGTTGATTGAAAAACATCTATACTTTCAAACGATGTCACATTTTTTGAATCTGAAACATGCATCACATTCTATGCTTCACATACTATAGGATTAAAAAAAAGAAATGAATTTCATGAAGTTTTGACCAAGTTAAGGTGGTTAGACATACAAGTTTTTATTTTTTAAAAGTTGTGATAAAAATTCATAATTAATTATTTACTTGGAAAAAAATTTAAAAAATGCATCACATCACACATGAGTCCTCTACTTATATCTAAAATATTATTAAAAATATTATCATTTTATTGTGGTTAGGGTGGTCAAACAACACCTAATTATTTTTTCCTGAAATTTAAGTTCTATTGCATTGAAATTTCAAATTTTCACCAAATAGAGTTTTTTTTAAAATAAACCTAGTAGTTTAGAAACTAAATTCAATTTGCTACAAATTCTATTCTTACATATTTTTGAAATAATATAGATAACTTATTCAAATTTTTACGTCAAGTTGCCTAGCTCTGATTTTTCTGAATTTTTTGCCACTTAAGGGCCTATTTTTTCCATCATGATACTGCACATACCCAAAAATAATAATATAAAGAAAAAGAGATGTCAATGGAAGAGGAAGAAGCTACGAAAAATATCCCTTAGACTCCTAAGTATGTGTAGAAGAATCATTTTGAAGATGAAAAAATTGGAGATAAGAGAAAAAGTGTGTTAACAAGGAGAAAAGTTGTTATGATAGAGGAACAGGTAAAATTTTGTTTACTTTCAAAAAGTAGAACCTAAAATGGTAACTGAAGCATGCAAGGACGAGAGCTAGATCAAAGTTATGGAAGAAGAGTTGAGATAGATTGAGAAGAACCAAACTTGGGAATTGGTCCCAAAACTATCATAAAAGAATGTGATAGGAACTAAATGGGTTTTTAAGAAAAAATTGAATGAGGATGGAAAGGTTGTTAGTGAAACAAAAGAAATTGGGGTTGAGTGGGAAATGTTATGAAAGGGGGTTCACCACAAAAACCTATTTCTCTAATTTCATTCAAGGAAATGAGATCCAAAAAATGAAGTGACTAACAACCAAAAAGGTGAGTCAAATCAAGGTATGAATCAGCAAATTTCCTCTCTATGCAAGGATGGGGGTAAGATTCAAATAGCACTTTGGGGAGAAAGATTACAATCATCAAATAAAATCCAAAATGTAAGCTATAAAATGCAAATAGAAGACTACTCAAAACTGACAGAAACAGTAATCAAAAGGCATATCTAGAAAGGGGAGAATGATGTGTACCAGCAAACAAAAGTCACCTTTTTAAGCTCATTGAGGACTCATTCGCCCCATGGTGAATGGGACCTAGCTAGGGATCTGCAAAGATCCTTTCTGGGTTCTCTTCTATTGTGTTTGCACTCCCAAATTCTTGATTTTCATTGTTAGATAGCCAAAAATAAATCCTGTAGAAGATTTTTTGTGATATGACAACTTTCTTGCAACTTTAACAACTTTACAAATTTCTTTAATTTTTCTCTTCAAAGGATCTTCCACCTAAAATCGGAAATCACAAATCAAAAAGAGAAAAAAAATTGTTTGTTAGGTGAATGGGGGTTTTCCTTGGTCAAACCCCATTTTGGTAATTAAACCTTGAAATGAAACAAAATAGCATGAAGGAATGATGAATGAACAAGCAATGTAACAACTCACCAAACCTTTGTTTGAACCTTGGATTACAAATCTACAACCAGCATGAATTTTCTTCAATGTATGTGGATCTTGATCATGAAACTTGATTTGAAACAATTCCTTTGATATGCTTGAATAGATCTTTAATAGATACATCACCATATTAGCTCAAAAAACATGCATGATGCAAGAAATATTTGACATGATAATGAATCTTGATTGTTGCAATAATCTTCAATAAATTTTCCCTTGAAAATGCTCTTGATCACACTTGCTCATAAATTTGCTAAAATACTTGAAGTCTTAGATTTTTCTATGATGAAACGTAGTGAAATGACCTCTTATTTATACATATATTAACATTAATTCCTAAAATTTAAATAGCACAAGTTGACATCTAAATACACATTTGAAATCATTCAAAAACTGCCAAAAACATAATTTGAATTTAGGTCCTAGGTGAAAGTGAGGACCCATTCCCCCTATGGTGAATACGTCCTAGGTCACTAACCTAGGACACACATTGCTCAATGTTAAACATTATGTTATGGCATTAATGAATTTTGGGTTTTATCCTTTGGAATTTGCAATTAATTAGGCTTGGATTTGAATGAAAGGGGCCAATTAAGGAAAATTAACCTCAATTAATTAATAAATCCCTAGATTAGTGTGAAAGTGTAAAGATACACCTTACAACACCAAAAATAAGGCACAATTAAGTCCATTTCAATTAATTAAAATTCCCTAAACTTAATGTGAATATGTAAAATACATATTACAACACTAAATTAAGGCATCATTAAGCTCATTTTATTATTAATTATTCATTCCCAAATTAAGTGTGAAAAAGGGATACTTTTTCCTACACTGCAGTTAGAAATAAGGCTAGACTTGTGTGTAAGGGCTACTCACAAGTGGAAGGAATAGATTTTGAAGAGAATTTTGCTTTGTTGGTAAGAATGGAAGCCATTAGAATTATTTTTTATTTTACAGCACATTAAGACTATTGGATGTTGTGGTTGTATATGTCGAGGATATTGAGAAAATTGTAATAAAAAGGGTTGCAAGTTTTCAGTCGTGAAGTGAGGTTCAGTTTGTCGTTGAGTTCAGTACGTTTTTGTTCAAAGGTTGTGGACTAAAGGGTTTATTTTTTAGTATATCTAGTTTATCCATGTTGATTTTTAGAGATCCACATGAAGAATTGATCAAGTTATGAAGATTTGTATTCTGACAGTTTTTTTGTTACTTCAATTTGTGTTCCTAAATGAAGATTATGTGATTTGAGTAAATTCAGTTGTTGTGGATGCTTCTCTAGTGATTCATGATGTTTGTGGATGTTTCTAGATTGTGCTCTATCTGTGTTGCACATCTTCATTGTTCATTATGCTCACGATCCAATATTTTCTCTTGCATGTTCATGTTTTTCATGTTCCTGGCCGAAAAGGTGTTTGTAGCGTGTTGTGGATCTTCGAGGAGTAATTAATTGAAGTGGTTCATGTTTGAGGATGTTATTTTCGGTCTTCACTATGTTATGGCCGACCTTGGTTGATTCGCATGAAAAATCTTTATTGTTTTGGGCTGACTGTTTATATTATTTTTATTCTTTTGTTGAAGTCGACTTGTAGAGATGTAATTTCTTGTTGTGGATATATATAAGAGATTGCTTATACCATTTGATGGAAATGGTGTGTGTGAATAATTTTCTAAATCATTCGAAGGTAGATAAAAGTGTGAAGAAGAGTGAAGAAGAGTGAAGAAGTGTTCATGAGCTTAACTGGAACTATAATCAGGCATTAGCAGATGTTATTTTTCTCAGTTCAAATCTGATGGATGTAATCAAAATCTTTATGTAAGAAAGTGTGTCTTCCTTTTGTATTTGAGCAGTGAGATCTAGGTAGTGTGCCTGAATGCATGTGCATTCCACATTCATATTTCTTTATACTTTTAATAGGATGTAATCTTATGGACTGACCTCCATCGTGGTTTTTCCCCTAATAGGGTTTCCACGTAAAAAATCTTGGTGTTATGTGTGTTTCTGATGTGTTCATTTATTCTTTCATAGTTATTAATTAGATCTAAGAATAAGGTTAATAAGTTGAATAAGTTTGAAATTTTGTGACAACTGATTCACCCCCCTCTCAATTGTCTGACCTTGAGTTTCCAACAAAGACTTCAAAGTATATTAGATGGATGTCAAGTCTACCTTCTTGAATGCTGAGTTAGAAGAAGAAGTTTACATTAAAAAATTGGAAGGTTTTTCATTGTCAGAAGATGTTGATATGGTCTACATATTAAAAATGCATTGTATGGACTCAAAAAATCTCCTATAGCTTGATATACAAGATTGGATCTAGATACGTGTTACAGTAGGGATTCAAAATTGGTACTACAAATATCAATTTTTACTTCAAGGTTGAGGTAGATCAGATCTTGATTGTGGTTGTGTATGTTGATGACATAATCTTTGGAGGAAGTGAAGGTATGTGCAAGAGGTTTACAAAAGAAATGAAAAATGAGTTTGAGATGTCAATATTTTGGGAGATGAATTTATTCCTTAGGTTACAAATCAGTCAATTAGAAAAAGGCATTTTCATTTCACAATCAAAGTATGTCAAGGAAATGTTGAAGAAGTTTGGAATGGAGGATTCTAAACTAGTGTGTACTCCCATGGTTGCATGTTGTAATTTGAGAATAAAATGATGAATCTTCTAAGACAAATCAAAGAAAGTATAGATAAATGGTTGGTGGATTGTTATATCTTACTGCTATTAGACCAAATATCATGCATACATAGTTTGTCTTTTGGTAAGATTTCAAGAAGATCCTAGATAATCACATGTGGAAATAGTCAAAAGGATATTGAGATACTTGAAGGGAACTCTAGATTTTGGTCTATGGTATCCCAAGGATACTAATTTCTATTTGAGTGCTTATACAGATGTAGATTGGGTAAGTTGTGTAGATGACAGAAGAAGTTCAAGTAGAGTTAATTTCTTTCTTGGAAGGATATTGGTTTCTTGGTTGAGTAAGAAGCGAGATTTACTACCATTAT
Organism: Sequoia sempervirens; assembly: GCA_007258455.2. Lineage (NCBI taxonomy): Eukaryota > Viridiplantae > Streptophyta > Pinopsida > Cupressales > Cupressaceae > Sequoia > Sequoia sempervirens. Next base: position 17,688 of record VDFB02346372.1, read on the forward strand.
CTATTGTAGAGGAAAAATATATTGCAGCAGCATCATTTTGTACATAGGTGTTATTAATGAAGTGGATATTGAAGGATATCAAAGTGTCATATGATGATCCTATTTCTATCTTGTGTGACAATACAATTTCTATCATTATTTCAAAAAACTCAGTAATGCATTCAAGGAAAAAGCATATATCTATCTAGTATCACTTTCTAAGAGAGAAATTCGTAGAGAATGAAGTGAAGCTAGAGTATGTTCCTAACAATAATTTCAAATCAAAGGTCTAAAAGGTCTAAATCAGGTCAAAAATTCCACTCCTAACCCTTCTTTTCCTTTTGGTAGGATCCTATCAGGGTTTCAAGACCTAATTGGACTTTTGGACCTTTTGGTCTACAACACCAAATTCTCTTTCATTTCCTAGACTTGCTTTTCTTCCTTGTTGAGATAAGGAAACAACCATGCTCCTTTATGGTTTTAGGCCACCTTTCTTTTAGATATCCAATCTTATCTGTGATTTGTTAAATATTTTGTGAGGGTTTTATTCCTCATTTTTGTGCTCATTAATACAAGGGTATGGATTTTTCATTGGAAATCTGATGTGTAATAGAAGAAATCATGGGGATTTGAATGCATTTTTAAACATTCTGGGTCATTTTCCTAATGTATCCTAATGAGGTAAAGGAAAGATCTACCTAATTTTTAGAGTAAGAGATATTGAGAGAGATTCAATAGAGGAACATAAGAGAAGAGAGAATCAGTTACAAAGCCAACTTAGAAGAAGGTATTAAGAGGAAATCCTAGGTTTTAATATGTAGTTCTAGGTTTAGATATTTAATATTATAATATTTTAGGTTTGATCCCAAATTTATGATAGCATTTTTAAACCTAAATATTGAGTGATTAAAGGAAAAACCAACCTTAGAAGAGTGTCTCCTCATGTATGGTGTGCATTTATAGATGTATGGTTGATTATTTTTTTATCCAAAAGTCTATAAAATCTATGCAAAGCTTTTGCATGGTATCTTTTCAATATAGTAAAGGAAATGTGTGGGTATGCTTAAGGATTAAAAAGTATCCTCTCTTAATATTATACAACTATTTATTATCTTTTTGAATGAATGTGTAGAACCTAGCTTTCCTATGCATTTAGAAAGGCATAGTCTTTTTATGGTGACTTAATTAAGTCATTACCTTTTTTTCAGTTATTGCATCTATGATTAAAAATCTAGAGACTTTGTTTCCCAATGGATAAAGACATTTTTCTATTATTGGATTTCTCTCCTATCATCCTCAACACACTCCAAACACATCAATTAAAAAAAATAAAGTTTTACTTTTTATGTGTTTTACTACCATGTCTAAATAAATACAACAATGCAAGGGTGTGTCATAAACTCATTATTAGACATTTGTATGGTATATTATTTGTTAGTAATAGTCTTAATATTATTTGTCCAAACTAGCACATAGGTATATTATGACATCAGTATTATGATGCATTGTGTAGTAGGTATAGTTTGTTGAAAGGTATTATCTAATTCTCCAATCATCAAGTTAGCATCTTAGGGAGACCCCCCTTTGGCTTGCAGAGCCAGAAGTGAAGGAGGTCTTACCCACATCAATCATTCGCCCTTAGTTTCCCAACCTAAAGATAGGTTTGTGGCAATTATCCAAGTTTGACACCCTTGCCACTTGGAAGGTTATCAAACCTTAGGGATTTGGGTCCTACAACCTAGGTCACCAACAATTTGATTGGTATATATTGAGGCATGGTCATTTGTTTATGTGTGCTATATTTATTAGATTATCTTCACATGTACCCATCAAGTGCATGGAATGCCTTGAGAGTGTTGTGGAATCCTCTTTTTTATTTATTTCTTAAATTTAATTCCATGCAATAGATACATATCACCTTGGTCTTCTACACCCTAGTGCATAACATCTATTGCTACATCAAAATAAATTTTATCTTCATATGCCAACATAATAAATAATTCTAAATAAAAATTTCTCCAAATCTCATAACCAAATGTCTTTATTTCATCTATTCAATTTTATCACATCCACCTCCTCATAATTCATCATTCAATATCTTATTTGTGTGGTTTTTGTACAACTAACCTATTGAGGCGGGTCATTATCTCATCACTTAATGTTCCATCATTTCCTCAACATGAATGGGGCATATCATCACTTTCTTCTAATTCATTTTGTATTTCATCATTTCCTCCACATTATTGGTGCATATCAATGCTTTATTCATATCTCATCCATCTCATTATAGCTACTTTTATTTTCTTTAAAATAATGTTACTTTGACCATTGTCTAAAAGAGGGGAAAATTGTAGACACCTAAAAATATCACCTTCACTTGCATCACTAATTTCATCCTATCACGTCATCTAATACCCCTATCATTATCATTTGATTCATTCATCCATCACCTAGTACACACATATCATCATCATATCACCTATAATGCACATTACCACCTAATGCCTAATATTTAATTAAATAATTTATAATTACTTACTTAAATTTGACTATAATTATTTATTGATTTAATAATTGATTATCCATTAATTATTATTTATCAATTATCCATATTATCCATTAATAAATTAATTTAATATTAACTTCCATCACATATGCATCAATAACTTAATTATTTAATTATTTAATTATTAAGTTAATTAATTCTCGACCTCATCTAGCTAACTCTTTAATATAATCAATTCACTCAAAGTCACTCTCAATCCCACGCATCAATCAAATCCAATTCACTCACTCATGCACTTAGTTAACACCTTCATGTAAGTAGTTAATGTTGCAAGTATGAAGGTATTTTCATTGATTTCAACAAGCTTATGTTGTCATTGGTGTCAGTTGTGTAGTGGTTGAGAGAGATTGTTGTAGTATTGTGTTCTGGTTTTGCTCTACATTTCTTCTAGGTTGAAGATCTGCTTGTGTGGTTTGGATATGTTGGTTACAAGTTTTCAAAGATGATATTTTTATAATTTGTGGTGATGGATCATTGTACAGAAGAAGTTGTATTCACTAGTGTGTGAACTATGCATTACAGAGGTGTCTAGGAGAAATGTCTTTGCTTTTCATTTCTCCACAGTTGTGTTTTAGGACTTGTGATTCTAAGTGAGAGTTGATGGTGTTGGTCTCTTTCCTATGTCAATAGGATTCATGGTTTGGTGTTCTAGAAGATGTTCTTTTGAGTTACAATGTGTGGCAATGTTGTTAGGATGTACTGGGCTTGTACATTCTTCAAGTGATATTTGTTACAGAGTTTGTTAGTTTTCAGGATGTTTTTGGATCCTGTTCAGATGGATTTTGTTGTTTGAAAGTTATGGATTGATCAAAGGAAATGCATAGTTAAACTTTTAATGGTGTTTGCATAGGTAACATCTTACCTAGTGTTTACACTGAATGCAAAGCATCTTCAAAGTTTGTGGAAGCATGCTGAGGTATGTGTCACAACACAATTTTTATTGCATTTAAATTATAATATGATAAATTGAATTATTGGTGAAATTTAATATGTTGAATGAAAATTTTGATATTTTTGAAAAGATAGAAAGAATTTGACCATTGTTGACTATGTGATCTTTTGGACTATCTTATATTTTATCATGATTGAACATTACTGATGAACTATGTAAGTGCAAGTGTGTGCAATTGTAGGATGAGAACACAATTAAAGTAGGATCGTTTAGCTAGATCGAATGGTAAGATTGATAGAATCTGGGTGCACACACCATAAATTAGCATGATAACTACATTTGAAATTCATATAGGAGAATTATATTAATCTGACTTGAAATGATTTGGTGATTGAAAAAGGTAGACTTGTAAAATGAAATATATGTGAAATTTTTATTTAATTTTCTATCTTGATTATGTGTTTGAGAATTTAAAAGAAAATGATAGTGTGAATTAACATGTAAATGAATGTATTTATTTCAAAAGGCTTATATAAGGATAAGAAAAATCCACTTCATTTAAACATTATTGTTCAAAATAAAAATGAAAGTTCATTTATATATAAATGTTGATACATGTACATGAAAACACACACACACACACACACACACACACACACACACACACACACACATATTAGACGTATTCTCTCTCTTGCACCTTGAGTAATCTAGATGATGAGAAATCTATATGCATGTATGCATGTTATAAGAAATAGTTTCAAATAAAATTGTACATTTGAGTTATTCCACAAATTGGTATCAGAGCCTTTTATGTCTCAGTTATGCCTAAAGATAGTTTCTCTGTTGATATTCATCTTGGATCTAGATCTGATGCTTCATTTTCTAAATTCTTTAACTCTAAGGAACTTCTCATCCCTAAGATCTGTTTCATTTGTACTTTTTTTATCTTCATCCTCATTGCCATAGTTTTGTACTTTGTCCATATGTAAGTTAGCTCAATGTATTCAAAGCCATCGAAAAATTGTTATGAATAGATCTGGAGCTAAAAACTACCCAGTAGATCATGAGTACTTGTGGACCCACAGTAAGACCATAAATCCCATGTTGAAGCCAATAGACAGGCATGGAAGGGTGAGCAATAAGTCATAAAACGTAGCAACAAAAGGATCGAAATGCACAAGTAAATTCTACTCTCTTTGCAATGACTAGCCAAAGGTCAATGAATGCAAGTAGATCTCTCTCTTCTATCATACATAACTAATTTGAGGATAAAGAGGAATATGTAGATGAAAAAGGGAATTTTAAGTTTCTAGATGTCAAGATATTAGATCTTTATCCATAAGAAGGAATAATAGCTAAATCAATGCATACTATTAGACAATATGAATTGAATCTTAAAGTGTTTGGAATTGGGATCTATCTAGTCTATCTTCCATTCTTACTTCCTATAGATATTAAGAGATGGAGAGAAAAAGGATATTTTCATGTCCACTTTTCTTATGTTGATATCATAGTTCATCCTCATTTTAACTATGATATAGGTGTAGAATATTTTGGTAGTCTCATAGATACTAGGTGTTGTATATGGGACCAAGTTGTTGTATCCCAATTCAAAGGAATCCTTACCAAAGCCTCAGATGAACAGAAAGGCGATGATGAGCATATTTTTGTCCAACCAAATTTTACCATTAGTTTAGAAGATAAATATGTACATTCTTCTTTCTGTCTACTTTTCCAAGTCAAAGGTGTTGAGCTTCAGCCTAATTCTATCTATGTTATAATTGGTGGCCGTTGTATATATATATTATTAAACAATGTGTTTCCACCATCAAATTTTCCAGCCGAGGTAAGTTACCCAAAAGGAAACTCAAACATCCTTGATTTTGGCCAACACATTAACCATGAAGGATTTGATATTGGTTTCCCTATTATCAAAAAAATAATTAACCAATCACAACCAAGATTCCAAGAACTTCCTATGCCTTCTCATAGGTTGTGGTCCAGTAAGCCCCGTGTGTAGAGTCGCAGAGTCTCCAACATTAATGTTAGATCTCTGCCTGATGAAACTCTTTTTGAGCAACCTGAAGCCTCAACCAGTAGTAGACCTATTTTGTCTAAAATATCTTATTCTTTGTCAAGAAATTTCCCAACTACTTCTAATAAGACATACATAGATTATAATCTTGAAGAAGAATTAGGATCATCTAGTTATTTCCCTCTATACAGGAAACCCTCCATTAATCCATATCCTTCAAGAGCTTCCTTGGCTACACTCTCTGATTTGAGAATTAATCCTAAGTTGATGGATAGATTGGCTAGATAGTCAGCAAAAAACTAGCCTTGACTCCCAAGGAAGAAGAAAAACAAGATAAAAAAGGAAAAGGAATCAAACTCACCAAGATGGGTGAAAAAGGTTGCATGATGAAAGAAAAGCTTCCTAGAGCAGGAGCTAAAAAGAAAAGTATTTATAAAATGGAAATGAAAGGAAAGGAGTAAAAAGTCATAGGCTATGAACTGGTTCAGTGGCCAACCCCTGAAACATTTACAGTTGTTAATCCAAATAAACAACTTTGGTGTAGATATGAAGCTAGACTTCATGTGGATTTGGGAGAGAAACACAAAAACTCTGAAGCATAGAGAAATTGGTTAGCCCAGTGGATGATCTCAGCACAAGACAACATTGATGATATGGTCATAGATATTAGAAGTGTTGGAAATAATTGTTTAAAGACCCATATTGAGCTTAATAATGTATCTTTCACCCAAGGTAAAATTAGTACTTCTATCACAAAGATTGAGCAACACTCTTCCTCTATTATAAACAACCTTTCTAGCGTCAGCTACCAAGTAAGTCAGGCACAACAGGATGTTAAAACTATAGTAACCAACCAGACTCGTCAAGATAGTTATATAGCATCCATCTATGACAATCAAAAGCATTTTGAAAATGCCATAAAATAGGATGTGGATGATAAAAAAATACTTATAGATGTTGTAGCCAGAAATTTAGAAAAACTTCGACTAGTAGCTAAGAAAATTAGAAAAACAAAAACTATCCAAGACAGTTCTAAGGAAGAAGAAAAATAAAAGAAAGGAAAAACACAAGAGCAAGTAGTCCCAAAACCAAAAATAATAATAGTGCATAAGAGAACAAGGAAAGATGAAAAGGAAAATATCATTGAAACATCCACTAAAAGAGTGCAATCATCTACACAAATTTCTATGCCCAAAGTCAAAGAACACAGTTTAGCCAACAAAGAAGAAAAGGGAAAAATGCATGATTGGTTGCAAGAACTAGATGTAGAAGAAGATCAAGGAGAACTAGTGTACATGGATGAGCCTAGTTTTTCCAACAAAGAATTTGATGCCAAAGAGTCATCCGATGTGAATACTTTTGAAGTTTCTGCTAGTGAGTTTGAATTTTATGTAAGTACTGATGTGGATAATTTTGAAGCGTTAGAGTTAAATTTTTTTGATTATAAGAATTTTCCAGAAGTTGAGTCATGGGAATCCATGAAGAAAATTGCTGATTTTGATATTGAGATGAAGGATGCAGTAATAGAAAATGCTAAGCCTATGCAACTTAGGCCATTTTTTGTGAGTGGATATATTCTCAATATTGATAAAATTGTGGATCCCTTTGACACTATCTGCACTTGGGAAGATACACTCAAAAACATGTTTGACAGGAGTGGACCACGGAATGAACCTTCAAAATTTTTGTATGCAGTCAGATTATTGTCTGGAAAACTCAAAAATTAGTGGAACAACTTACCAGATCATGGTAAAAGAAACCCCTTAGATGAAAACATTGATTATGTCAAGCAAAAGGACATGGGGAAGTATGATATTTTCTCTACTGGTTTCGAAGAATTTAGATCTCTATTAATTAATCATTTATATGGTGAAACATCAAATCAAATAACTGAAGCCAATAAGATATTACAAACTTTCAAATTTAAAGAATTTGGCTAAGTTTCACTCATATAATTTAGTCTTTGAAGCATTCATGATAGTAGCCAACAAACTGCATGACCTAACAACAAAACAATATTATTTGAACTCTTTACCCTGTGGATTAGGCACTTGGGCAAAAGACTATATTATTAGAAAAGAACACATGACAATAGAAGAATGTACTTTTGCAGAATTGAAAGGAGTTATTGGCTATAAACTGGAGAAACAATGCTTATTAGGAGCCTTGCAAGCCAATAAAGAAGAATATAATTATACATTTAATTTCAAAGAATTTTGTGACTTGCCACCCATGAACCAGCTTACAAATTTCTAGCAGCTCAAACAATTCAGAAGGAAAATTTGTGGTAAGAGATGCAAATGCAAAAAGTGCTTCCAAAACAGGTATGAAGGAGAACATACATTCAAAAGAAGTAAATTTGGGAAGCATGGTAAAAGAAGATACAAGGTGGTTCCATACAAAAGAAGAAAATTTTCTAAACAACCACCACCATACTTATTAAAGAAAATAAATAGAAAGGTCCCTAGATGAGTTAAGTGATTTATTTTTAAAGGACCTCAATATGCAACAAATTTTCCAAAAAAGCTAAATCCTAGCACTAAAATTTATGCAATATTTGAATATGAAAACCAAGATTGGGAAATAGTAAATAGTTAAGATGCTTCTGTTGATAATGATAGTTTGTATGAATTACTTGAAATTGTTCCTGATACTAGCTATATGATGAGATTTAAGGATCTTAAGGATAGGCAAAGACATTATGCCAAAAGATGGTCATCATCTAAATTAGAATATATTTTTGATGAAGAAGAAGATTATGTGGTCTCTTTGCTCAGACATACTCTTGATGATGTCAAGCTTAAAATCAAAATTGAAAAATCAAAAGTTCCATATAAGACTACAAGAACAAAAGAAGAAAGGAAAAATGTTGTAAAACAACATTTGGCAACTCTAAAAAAAATGGAGTCAGAAAAGGAATAACTCTAGAAACAATTGAAATTGCAAAAGAAACCCAAGAAAGGAGCAGCCAAAGAAATTGATAATGGTTACAAGATCCCACCATGGCAATGAGATAAACCATCTTCTTCAAAGCATAAAGATAGACCTGCACACACTGATATTATTGTTGTTTTTAAGAAATTGGATCTTCTTATGGATGACATAGCTAATCTTAAACGTACCATTAAAACACAATAGAAAGAATTAAGAAATCTTTCTACCACAGTGGGAGAAATCAAAGATATTTTGTTCAAAGTTGATTAACAGTCAAAGCAACAAAATTTTGAACAATCAAAACAAGAGCAAGAAGAGACAGAGGAAGAAAGCAATAGTAGTAGCAGTAGTTTAACTTTTGTATATATAGTATTAACTTTTGTTTTCCAGGTTTCAAGAAGATTCATATGGATGATTTTGTAGATACATGATCTTCGCGGTCTCTGGCCAAGACAAATGCTATACCTCCATACTTTTGGAAGCTAAGACCAGACTTGCCACATAGTTATGACATTAATGGAGAAATAATTCATATGGGCAGATATGCATAGGATGTACATGTGGACATAACGGGAAAAATGTTTGTAACATATTTTATTGAATACAATGATCTTGAAGATGATGTTATATTAAGTTTTTTTTTTCACTAAATATGAACCGCTTCACTTTTGGAGTTGAATAAAATCTCTTTGAGACATGAATACAGTCAAGTAGAAAGACCTACACTTAAAATAGTCAATCACAAGTTTGAAAATAGTGCGAAAAAAGAGAAAAAAGAGTCAGTTAAAGAACTAACATAATCATTTATAGAAATGTTTGCAGAAATCAAGAACAAATTTGAGAAAGATTGTTGCAATATGAAGGTCCATTACAATTCTGGTCATAGGAGCATGAAGAATGTGAAATCCATAGTAGACCAAAATGTCAGTCTATCATTCCACATGAACCTGCCTATTTAATGAGACCGACGGAAGTTAAAGAGATGGACAAACATTTGAATGAGCTTCTTGAAGGCCATTTCATCATACCAAGAAAAAGTCCATTCTCATGCCTAGCATTTCTAGTAAACAAAAGAGTTGATCAACAAAGAGGTAAAAAATGATTTTGCATCAATTACAAGCCACTTAATGACATTATTCTTCCATTTAATTATCCAATTCCATTCAACTCAGATTTGATCAGATGAACAACAAATAAGAAAGTGTCTTCTAAATTTAACTACAAATATGGGTTTTGGCAAATAAAGGTTAAAGAATTAAACAGGTACAAAACTGCATTTTCAGTCCCTCAGGGATTATATGAATGGAATGTTATGCCATTTGGTATTTGTACAACACCAACTTATTTCCAGTGAAGAATGGACCAAGCATTAAAACATTTAAAAGATTTTTGTGCAGTTTACATTAATGATATTCTTATATTTTCTGACTCAAAAACTGATCATTTGCAGCACATGGGGGTGCTTTATACATCAATCAAAAAACATGGAATATGTTTTTCTACTAAGAAAATGGTAATTGGTCAATCTCAAGTAGATTTCCTTGGCCTTCACCTTAATAGGGGAAAAATCTAGCTACAACCACATATTCTTCAATGAATCCAAGAATTTTCTGATATATTAGAAGATAAAAAGTAGATCCAAAGGTTTCTTGGATGTCTAAACTATGTATCACCCTTTTACAAAGGAATAGTTGAAGATAGGAAAGCTATCCAGGAGCATCTCAAAGAAGCAAAGAAAGAAGGATGGTCTTTGAAGGAAAAAAAAGAAATCCATAGAATTAAATCTAAGTGCCAAAAATTTTCTTCTCTTCAAATTCCAGCTCCAAATTTACCATTATTCTTATATACTGATGCTTCTAATACAGCATGGTCTCTATGCTCATACAGGAAGAAGAAGATGGGAAAATGAATATCTGTGGCTACAAGTCTGAAACTTTCACTGACACTGAAAGCAGATACCATATTTATGAAAAAGAAATACTGACGGTAAAGAAAGGTATGGAGAAATTCAAAATTTTCCTCAAACCAATCAAGTTTATTGTCCACACAAATAGTCAAGCAATGAGAAGTTTCTTAAAGAAGCCCAATAAAGACATTTCCCAAGGAAGAGTGGCAAGATGGTATTTTAAATTTATGAGTTATAACTTTGATATAGAATGGATTAAAGGTGAAAATAATCCATTAGCAGATGCTTTAACCAAAGAATTTGTAGGATCAATTTATAATGGTCTTGTTTTCAAAAACCCTGCTTTCTACAGGTCAGATGGAACCCCAATGTTTTTCCATGAAGATGATGAAAACTTAGAAGATGAAGAAAATAAAAGGGTTATCCCTTACCTACCAGAGGATATAGTTGTGAAATTACTTGAATCATTTTTTTCTTAATAAATGGCTCTAAGAACTTGAACAAATTATTTAGTACTTTCATGGGAAAGGATTAGTTGATTCTGATGAAGAAAAAGACTTCCTAGCACTTATGGGATTACAAGATGCCCCAAAAAGGCATTGGTGTAGCAGATATGGTTGTATCCATGTCAAAATACAAGGATTCTTTGGAACGAATTGGTCCAAGAAAAGCAAGATGAATTTTCTCAAATGTCTTAAGTATGGGTTAATAATCATAATTACTTTCCACCAAGATTCCTTTGAAGAATACATAGATTTAATTGGTTCAAGGTTCAATGAAAACATGAAGGAATTCTTAGAGCATATCCATCCCCAATTATGGTGGAAAATGACTCAATGCAAGGACCAATATTTAACCTATTATCCTCTCACTGGATACGATTTTCCTAGAATCAAATTATATCCACTAGAAGTTAAATGGTACCCAGAAGTCAGAATTGAAGACTTTGAGATAACTCTCAAACCTGCAACAATGGCTAGAAGGATCGAGATGGATCGAGAATATTCCCAAGATTATGTTACGCCTATACTCAAGACTGGGAATTATCCTTTGCACCTTTACCAATAGAGTTGATGGATCCAATACCTTTCCCTTGGAGCTAGCACATGGGCTTGTCTATGTTGTGATGTCACCCACATTAAAATGTGACAATAGGAAACAACCCTATTTTAAAAAACATGATCCATGTAGCCACTTACAAGTGTTAAGTGGGCCCTTCTCACTCACGGGTGTCCAAAAAGTGATTGTCTTTTCTTCACTATGTTAGTGTTTATGACAGAATGCCTAACAGTTGTCTACTCCATAGTGCAGTAGGTGGTGGGACATGTGTTATCCTCGTATGGATGGATTCCAAATTTATTGTAAAATTCCTTGAGGTTACAAGCTCTTCCCCTTTTATAAATTTTTAGGGACACCTCATTCTTGGCATCGAAAGATTGTTGGATTGGAATCTAGAGTCTAAGTGAAGGTCCCAAGTTCTGCATATCATACATATGCTCTCTCCTACACCTTAAGCTTTATACATCAATCAGAAAACATGGAATATATTTTTCTGCTAAGAAAATGGTAATTGGTCAATCTCAGGTAGATTTCCTTGGTCTTCACCTTGTATGATCCCACAAAGGCTGGTTTACAATTTCGAGGATCTATTTTTGCTGAAATCACATATTTTTAGAAAATATAATGATTTAAGCCTTAAAAAGTTCCATTTAAAGCATTCCAATTGAAAGGGTTTGATCAAACTACCTTAGATCAAACCCCCTTGGATAGAACCCCGCTAGTTTTAAACCATACCTATAACAAGTCTCCTTTACACCTATCAAAATGTGATAAAAAACCACTTTTGATTTACCTTTTGGGGATCAAATGAATTCATTTAAAATTTATTTTTTGTAAGTATGTAGTCCTTATTATAAGCTTCCCAAAATTATAATTTTAAATAAATTTAATTTTATTATCATATTTATTTTTATTTCTTGTGAATGTAGGTTTTCACCAAAAATCAAGCTCTTTGTTTTGCACATGTGGAAAAATAGCGATTATCAAAAAAATTAAAAATATGAGTGCACTAGATATTGAAGTTCTTGATCCAAAAGAAAAAAAATTGAATTTGATACATACAAAAAATTTACGCATTATACGGTCGCACTATGTCTGAATTATAATTGGTTTGACTTCGAAACTTGATTAAAGAAAAAAATATTCAATAAAAAACTATCTAACCAAGTAGAAGCACTAGATATCAGAGTTACAAATCTAAATTTGAAAGAATTAGAATTTTATCCTTCATGGAAAAAAAGTTATGCGTTATACTGAGTGTCACTTTTAAAAAATGTTGTTTTTTAAAAAAACTAGTTTTCGAGGGAGATGGAAAAAGAAGTGCAGTATGATTCTAAAATTTTTGGAAAAAATATATTTAGAATCTATAAAAAAATTTAATGAAACTCTAGTTTGCATCATCTTCAAATTCCTCACGGTTTAGCTATAGGTGCCCGAAGTGAAGATTTAGTTAAAAAATTATTTCGTCGGTTGCCAAAAATTGTAAACCACTATTGTGGGATCACCAAGGTTAATAGGGGAAAAATATAGCTACAACCACATATTCTTTAGTGAATCCAAGAATTTCCTAATATATTAGAAGATAAAAAGTAGATCCAAAGGTTTCTTGGATGTCTAAACTATGTATCACAATTTTACAAAGGACTAGCTTAAGATAGGAAAGTTATCCAAGAGCATCTCAAAGAAGGAAAGAAGGAAGGATGGCCTTTGAAGGCAACAAAAGTGGTTCAGAGAATTAAATCTAAGTTCCAAAATTTTCCTTCTCTTCAAATTCCAACTCCAAATTTACCATTATTCTTATATACCGATTCTTCTGATACAACATGGTCTATTGTGCTCATACAGGAAGAAGAAGATGAAAAAAGGAGTATCTGCGGCTACAGGTCTAGAACTTTCACTAACACTGAAAGTATATCTATTCCATATTTATGAAAAAGAAATACCGGAAGTAAAGAAAGGTATGGAGAAATTCAAAATTTTCCTCAAACCAGTCAAGTTTACTGTCTACATAGATAGTCAAGCAATGAGAAGTTTCTTAAAGAAGAATCCCAATAAAGACATTTGCCATGGAAGAGTGGAAAGATGGTATTTTGAATTTATGAGTTATAACTTTGATATAGAATGGATTAAAGGTGAAAATAATCCATTAGCAAATGCCTTAACCAGAGAATTTGCAGGATCAATTTATAATGGTCTTATTTTCAAAAACCCTGCTTTCTATAGGTTAGATGGAACCCCAATGTTTGTCCTTGAAGATGATGAAAACTTAGAAGATGAAGAAAAGAAAAGGGTTCTCCCTTACTTGCTAGAGGATATAGTTGTGAAATTACTTGAATCATTTTTTCTCAATAAATGGCTCCGAGAACTCATACAAACTATTCAGTTTTTTCATGGGCAAGTATTAGTTGATTCTGATGAAGAAAAAGACTTCCTAGCACTTATGGGATTACAAGATGCCCCAATAAGACATTGGTGTAGCAGTTATGGCTCTATCCATGACAAAATATGAGAATTCTTTGGATGAATTGATCCAAGAAAAGCAAGATGAATTTTATCAAATGTCTTAAGTATGGGTTAATAATCATAATTACTTTCCACCAAGATTCCTTTGAAGAATACACAGATTTAATTGGTTCAAGGTTCAATGAATAAGTTAAGGAATTATTAGAGCATATCCATCTCCAATTATAGTGGAAAATGACTCAATGCATGGACCAATATTTAACCCATTATCCTCACACTGGATACGATTTTCCTAGAATCAAATTATATCCACTAGAAGTTAAATGGTACCTAGAAGTCAGAATTGAAGACATGGAGATAACTCTCAAATCTGCAATAATGGCCAGAAGGATCGAGATGGGTTGAGCATATATCCCAAGATTATGTTGTCCAAAGAGATTACGTATTCAATGCCTATACTCAAGACTGGGAATTAGCCTTTGCACCTTTACCGACAGATTTGATGGATCCAATACCTTTCCCTTGGATCTAGCACATGAGCTTGTATGTGTTGTGATGTCACCCATGTTAAGATATGACAACAAGACACAGCCCTATTTTAAAAAGCACAATCCCTGTAGCCACTTATAGGTTTTAAGTGGGCCCTTCTCACTCATGGGTGTCCAAAATGTGATTATCTTTTCTTCACTATGTTAGTTTTTACGACACATTGCCTAACAACTATCTACTCCATAGTGTGGTAGGTGGTGGGACACATGTCATCCTCGTATGGACGGATTCCAAATTTATTGTAAAATTCCTTGAGGTTACAAGATTTTCCCCTTTTATAAATTGTTGGGGACACCTCATTCTTGGCATCAGAATATTTCCGGATTGGAGTCTAGAGTCAAAGTGAAGGTCCCAAGTTCTGCATATCAGACGTATGCTCTCTCATGTGCCTTGAGTGATCTGCATGATCATAAATATGTATGCGTGTATGCATGTTATAATAAACAGTTTTAGAAAATATAAGAATATCATCAATGTAAATTGCACAAAAATCCATTAAATGTTTTAATGTCTAGGCCATTCTTCACTGGAAATAAGTTGGTTTTGTACAGAGACCAAATGGCATAACATTCCATTCATATAATCCCTGAGGGACTGAAAATGTAGTTTTGTACCTGTCTAATTCTTTAACCTTTATTTGCCAAAACTCAGATTTGCAGTCAAATTTAGAAAACACTTTCTTATTTGTTGCTCATCTGATCAAATCTGAGCTGAATGGAATTGGATAATTAAATAGAAGAATAATGTCATTAAGAGGCTTGTAATTGATGCAACATTGTTTTTTACCTCTTTGTTGTTCAGCTCTTTTGTTTACCAAAAATGTTGGGCATGAGAATGGACTTTTGCTTGGCCTGATGAAATGGCCTTCAAGAAGCTCATTCAAATGTTTTTTTATCTCTTTAACTTCAATCGGGCTCATTAAATAGGCAGGTTCATGTGGAATGAAAGACTGACATTCTATTCTAATCTAGATTTCACATTCTTCATGCTCTTATGACCAAAGTTTTAATGGGTTCATACTACAAAAATCTTTCTCAAATCTGTTCTTGATTTCTACAAACATTTCTGTAGATGATTCTGTCAGTTCTTTAACTGACTCTTTTTTCTCTTTTTTCCCACTATTTTAAAACTTGTGATTCACTATTTTAAGTGTAGGTATTTCTACCTAACTGTCTTCATGTCTCAAAGACATTGTATGCTTCCAAAAGTGACGCGGCTCATATTTAGTGAGAAATAAAAAACCTAACAGAACATCATCTTCAAGATCATTGTATTCAATAAAATTTGTTACAAACATTTTTCCCATTATTTCCACATGTACATCATGTGCATATCTTCCCATATGAATTATTTCTCCATTAATGGCATAACTATGTGGCAATTCTAGTCATGGCTTCCAAAATTCTAGAGGTATAGCATTTGTCTTGGCCAAAGACCGTGAAGATCCTATATCTACAAAAGCATCCATAGGAATCTTCTTCAAACCTGGAAAACAAAATTTAATCCTGATATAATTGCCATTATTAGCGAGTAATAGCTCGAGGCAGATTTTTCCCTTGTTTTCTGACTTAAACTATTGCTACTACTATTGCTTTCTTCCTCTGCCTCTTCTTGCTCAAGTTCTGATTGCTCAGAATTTTGTTGCTCTGACTGCAAATCAAATTTGAACAAAATATCTTTGATTTCTCCCACTGTGGTAGAAAGATTCCTCAATTCTTTATGTTGGGTTTTAATGGTATGTTTAAGATTAGCTATGTCATCAATAATAAGATCCAGTTTCTTAAAAATAGCAATAATATCAGTGTCTACAGGTCTATCTTTATGCTTTGAAGAAGATGGTTTATCTCATTGCCATGGTGGAATCTTGTAACCATGATCAGTTTCTTTGGTTGCTCCTTTCTTGGGTTTCTTTTGGAATTTCAATTGTTTCTGGAGTTCAAGTCCTTTTATGACAACAATTTTTTCAGAGTTTCCAAATGTTTTCTTACAACATTTTTCCTTTCTTCTTTTTTCCCTGCAGTCTTATATGGATCTTTTGATTTTCAATTTGGATTTTAAGTTTGGCATCATCAAGAGTATGTCTGAGCAAAGAGACCAAATAATCTTCTTCTTCATCAGAAAGAGATTCTGATTCGGATGATGACCTTCTTTTGTCATAATGTCTTTGCCTATCCTTAAGATCCTTAAATCTCATTATATAGCTAGTATCAGGAACAATTTCAATTAATTCATACAAACTATTATTATCAAGGGAAACATCTTTACTATTTACTATTTCCCAATCCTGGTTTTCATATTCAAACATTGCATAAATTTTAGTGCCATAACTTAGATTTTTTGGACAATTTGTTGCATATTGAGGTCCTTTACAAATAAAACACATAACTCCTCTAGGGAACTTTCTATTTCTTTTCTTTAATAAGTATGGTGGTGGTTGTTTAGAAAATTTTCTTCTTTTGTATGGAACCACCTTGTATCTTCTTTTACCATGCTTCCCAAATTTACTTCTTTTGAATGTATGTTCTCCTTCATACCTGTTTTGGAAGCACTTTTTGCATTTGCATCTCTTACCACAACTTTTCCTTCTGAATTGTTTGAGCTGCTAGAAATCCGAAAGCTGATTGATAGGTAGCAAGTCACAAAATTCTTTCAAATTACATGTATAATTATATTATTCTTTATTGGCTTGCAAGGCTCCTAATAAATATTGTTTCTCTAGTTTATAGCCAATAACTCCTTTCAATTCTGCAAAAAGTACATTCTTCTATTGTCTTGTGTTCTTTTTTGATAAAATAGTCTTTTGCCCAGGTGCCTAATCCACAGGGTAAAGAGTTCAAATAATATTGTTTTGTGGTTAGGTCATGTAGTTTGTTGGCTGCTATCATGAATGATTCAAAGACTAAATTGTATGAGTGAAACTTACCCAAATTATTTAACTTCAAAGTTTGTAATATATTATTGGCTTTAGTTATTTGATTTGATGCTTCACCACAAAAGAGATCAATTAATAGAGATCTAAATTCTTCAAAACCAGTAGAGAAAATATCATACTTCCCCATGTCCTTTTGCTTGACATAATCAGTGTTTTGATCTAAGGGGTTTCTTTTACCATGATCTGGTAAGTTGTTCCACTAGTTTCTAATTTTTCCAGACAATAATCTGACTGCATACAAAACTTTTGTAGGTTCACTCCATGGTCCACTCCTGTCAAACATGTTTTCGAGTGTATCTACCCAAGTGTAGACAGTGTCAAAGAGATCCACAATTTTATAAATATTGAGAATATATCCACTCACAGCAAATGGCCTATGTTGCTTAGGCTTAGCATTTTTTGTTACCACATCCTTCATCTCAATATCAAAATTATCAATTTTCTTCATGGATTCCAATAGCTCAACTTCTTGCAAATTCTCATAATCAGAAAAATATAACTCTAGTGCTTCAAAATTATCCACATCATTATTTATAGAAAATTCAGACTCACTAGGAGAAACTTCAAAAGTATTCACATTGGATGCCTCTTCGGCATCAAATTCTTTGTTGGGAAAACCAAGCTTATCCATGTACATTGTTTCTACTTGCTCTTCTTCTACATTTAGTTCTTGCAACCAATCTCGTATTTTTCCCTTTTCTTCTTTGTTGGCTAAACTATGTTCTTTGACTTTGGGCATAGACATTTGTGCAGATGGTTGAGCTCTTTTAGTGGATGTTTCAATGATCTCTTCCTTTTCATCTTTCCTTGTTCTCCTCTGCACTATTATTCTTTTTGGTTTTGGAACCAGTTGCTCTTGTGTATTTCCTTTCTTTTCTTTTTCTTCTTCCATAGAACTGTCTCGCCCAATTTGTGTTTTTCTAATTTTCTTAGCTACTAGCCAAATTTTTTCAAACTTTCTGGCTACAACATCTATAAGTATTTGTTGATCATCCACATCTTTTTTTCTAGCATTTTCAAAATGCTTCTGATTGTCATAGATGGATGTCATATAACTATCTTGATGAGTCTGGTTGGTTACTATAGTTCTTGTAGACAAGTGAAATTGACATCACGCATATTTCATTAAATCATATTCGTGCATCAATTAAATAAATCAAGTTTATTTGATTGATCTCCTAAGGTTATCTTTTTAATTAAATAAATCACTTTATTTAATTATCTCCTAAAGTTTCTTCATTTAATTAAATCAAATGTATTTAATTAAATGAATAGTGCATCAATTTCCTCCCTTTTTATTTAAATAAATCCAAGTATCTAAGTCAAAATTCAAAATCACCTAATCATCATTAATGCTAATCCTAATCCTCTTTTCTCTAGATTTTGCAACTTGTGCACATAAATCAATTTAATTAATTTATAAATTCATCATTTTCATTCAAAATGGCATCTTTGAGGGAATATTCCTCCAAGTTTGAAAATCCCTCCAAAAGGGATTTGTCCTTCCAACAAAGCATTTAAGAGATCTTACATGTCTCTTGCACAAGTCAAACTCAGCATTTAACTCATCTTTTCCTAAAATTCAAATTTCAAATCTCCCCCTCTTTGGCACATTAACCAAAATGTGCTCATTCCTCAACCTCTCACATGTTTACAAGTGGCATATTGTCATTGGTGGATCTTTAGTCCCACATCCTCCATATTTGGCATTCTTCTATCCTTCTTGGTTACAAATAGAGGCCTCCTCTATTGTATTAATCCTACATAACTCATCTAAGTTAGCATTTCATCTTGATCATCATCTCCACAATCTTAGTATCTTTGTGATACACACATCATCTTGCACCTTTTCCATCATATCACATAACATCTTCATATCTTGAGCTTATCAAAAAGGGGATGGGAAAGGGCTTCTTTCCACAGAAGCACCAATCCACTATGAGATGAAGTTTGATTCATGTTGTTTATTTGCTTATTTAGTTTTTCTTGTTGTTTTAATATCTTATTTAGCATATCTAACATGATGTAATATTTCAAAGGGATACTGGATTTGTTATGTTTTACTTGACTTCCATGGAAAATACTTGTCAAAGTCTAACATTTTCTAGATTTAGCATCCACAGTTCTAACATCTTGTTGTGTCTAACTTACTTGGTAGTTGACACTAGAAAGGTTGTTTATAATATAGGAAGAGTGTTGCTCAATCTTTGTGATAGAAGTACTAATTTTACCTTGGGTTGAAGATACATTATTAAGCTCAATCTGGGTCTTTAAACAATTATTTCCTACACTTCTAATATCTATGGCCATGTCATCAATGTTGTCTTGTGTTGAGATCATCCACTGGGCTAACCAATTTCTCTGTGCTTCAGAGTTTTTTTGTTTCTCTCCTAGATCCACATGAAGTCTAGCTTCATATCTACCCCAAAGTTTTTTTATCTAGATTAACAACTGTAAATGTTTTAGGGGTTGGCCACTGACCCGGTTCATAGCCTATGGCTTCTTGCTCCTTTCCCTTCATTTCCATTTTATAAATACTTTTCTTTACAACTCCTGCTCATGAAGCTTTTCTTTCATCATGTAACCTTTTTCACCCATCTTGGTGAGTTTGATTCCTTTTCCTTTTTTATCTTGTTGTTCTTCTTCCTTGGGAGTCAAGGCTAGTTTTTTGCTAACTTGTCTAGCCAAACTATCCATCAGCTCAAGATTACTACTCAAATTAGAGAGTGTAGCCAGGGAAGCTCTTGAAGGATAGGGATTAATGGAGGGTTTCTTGTATAGAGGAAAATGACTGGATGATCCTAATTCTTCTTCAGGATTATAATATATGTATGGCTTATTAGAAGTAGTTGGGAAATTTCTTGACAAAGAATAAGATATTTTAGATAAACTAGGTCTACTACTGGTGGAGGCTTCAGTTTGCTCAAAAAGAGTTTCATTATGCAGAGATCTAAGATTAATGTTGGAGACTCTACGACTCTACACATGGGGCTTATTGGACCACAACCTATGAGAAGGCATAGGAAGTTCTTGGAATCTAGGTTGTGATTGGTTAATCAATTTTTCAATAATAGGGAAACCAATATCAAATTCTTCATGGTTAATGTGTTGGCCAAAATCAAGGTTGTTTGAGTTTCCTTCTAGGTAACTTACCTTAGCTGAAAAATTTGATGGTGGAAACACAGTGTTTAATAATCTATATATACAACTGCCACCAATTGTAGCATATATAGAATCATGCTGAAGCTTAACACCTTTGAATTGGAGAAGTAGACAGAAAGTAAACTGTACATATTTATCTTCTAAACTAATGGTAAAATTTGGTCAAATAAAAATATGACCATCACCACCTTTCTGTTCATCTGAGGCCTTGGTAGGGATTCCTCTAAATTGGGCTACAACAGCTTGGTCCCATATATGACACCTAGTATCTATGAGACTACCAAAATATTCTCTACCTATATCATAGTTAAGATGGGGATGAACTATGATATCAACATAAGAAAATTGGACATGAAAATATCCTTTTTCTCTCCATCTCTTAATATCTTCAGGAAGTAAGAATGGAAGATATACTAGACAGATCCCAGTTCTAGACACTTTAAGATTCAATTTAGATTGTCTAACAGTATGCATTGATTTAGCTATTATTCCTCTTTCAAGATAGAGATCTGATATCTTGGCATCTGGAAACTTAAAATTCCCTTTTTCATCTACATATTCCTCTTTATCCTCAAAGTAGTTATGTATGACAGGAGAGAGAGAGCTACTTGCATTCATTGACCTTTGGCTAGCCATTACAAAGAGAGTAGAACTTACTTGTGCATTTTGATCCTTTTGTTGCTATGTTTTCTGACTTACTGCTCACCCTTCCATGCCTATCTATCAGCTTCAACATGGGATTTATGGTCTTACTATGGGTCCACAGCTACTCACAATCTACTGGGCAGTTTTTAGCTCCAGATCTATTTGTAATAGTTTGTTGATGGCTTTGAATACGTTGAGCTAACTTACTTATGGAAAAAGTATAGAACTATGGCAATGAGGATGAGGATAAACAAAGTACAAATGAAACAGATATTAGGGATGATAAGTTCCTTAGAGTTAAAGCATTCAGAACATGAAGCATCAGATCCAGATCCAAGAAGAATATCAATAGAGAAACTATCTTCAGGCATAACTAAGACACAAAAGGCTCTGATACCAATTTGCAGAATAACTAAAATGCATAATTTTATTTGAAACTGTTTCTTATAACATGCATACATGCATACAAATTTCTAATCATCCAAATCCCTCAAGGCACAGGAGAGAGAAAAAGTTCCTTAGAGTTAAAGCATTCAGAACATGAAGCATTAGATCTAGATCCAAGATGAATATCAACAAAGAAACTATCTTAAGGCATAACTCAGACACAAAAGGATTTGATTTCAATTTGTGGAATAACTCAAATGTATAATTTTATTTGAAACTATTTCTTATAACATGCATACATGCATACAGATTTTTGATCATCCAGATTGCTCAAAGTGCAGGAGAGAGCATATATCTGATATGCAGAACTTGGGACCTTCAATTAGACTCTAGACTCCAATCCATAAATCTTCTGATGCCAAGAATGAGGTGTCCCCATCAATTTATAGAAGGGGCGGAGCTTGGAACCCCAAGGAATTTTAGAATAAATTTGGAATCCATTCATATGAGGATGACATGTGTCCCACCACCTACTGCACTATGGAGTAGACAGCTATTAGGTAGTCTGTCATAAACACTAACATAGTGAAGAAAAGACAATCACTTTTTGGACACCCGTGAGTGAGAAGGGACCACTTAACACCTGTAAGTGGCTACAAGGATCATGATTTTTAAAATAGGGTTGCATCCTATTGTCACATATTAATGTGGGTGACATCACGGCATAGACAAGCCCATGTGCTAGCTCCAAGGGAAAGGTATTGGATCCATCAACTTTGTCGGTAAAGGTGCAAAGGCTAATTTCGAGTCTTGAGTATAGGAATTGAATATGTAATCTCTTTGGACAACATAATATTGGGAATATGCTCGATCCATCTCGATCCTTCTGGCCATTGTTACAAGTTTGATTGTTATCTCCAAGTCTTCAATTCTAACTTTTGGGTACCATTTAACTTCTGGTGGATATAATTTGATCCTAGGAAAATCGTATCCAGTGTGAGGATAATGGGTTAAATATTGGTCCATGCATTGAGTCATTTTCCACCATAATTGGGGATGGATATGCTCTAAGAATTCCTTCATGTCTTCATTGAACCTTGAACCAATTAAATCTGTGTATTCTTCAAAGGAATCTTGGTGCAAAGTAATTTTGATTATTAACCCATACTTAAAATATTTGAGAAAATTCATCTTTCTTTTCTTGGACCAATTCATTCCAAAGAATCCTCATATTTTGACATGGATACAACCATGTCTACTACACCAATTCCTTATTGGGGCATCTCCTACTCCCAAAAGTGATAGAAAGTCTTTTTCTTCATCAAAATCAACTAAATATTGCCCATGAAAGTACTGAATAGTTTGTTTGAGTTCTCAGAGCCATTTATTGAGAAAAAATTATTCAAGTAATTTCACAACTATATCCTCTAGAAGGTAAGGGAGAACCCTTTTATTTTCTTCATCTTCTAAGTTTTCACCATCTTTATGGAAAAACATTGGGGTTCCATCTGACCTGTAGAAAGCAAGGTTTTTGAAAACAAGACCATTATAAATTGATCCTGCAAATTCTCTTGTTAAGGTATCTGCTAATGGATTGTTTTCACCTTTAATCCATTCTATATCAAAGTTATAACTCATAAATTCAAAATACCATCTTTCCACTCTTCCTTGGGAAATGTCTTTATTATGGTTCTTCTTTAAGAAACTTCTCATTGCTTGGCTATCTGTGCGAACAATAAACTTGATTGGTTTGAGGAAATTTTTGAATTTCTCCATACCTTTCTTTACCACCAGTATATCTTTTTCATAAATATGGTATCTTCTTTCAGTGTTAGTGAAAGTTTTGGACCTGTAGCCATAGATACTCCTTTTCCCATCTTCTTTTTGTTGTATGAGCACAATAGACCATGTTGTATCAGAAGCGTCAGTATATAAGAATAAAGGTAAATTTGGAGCTAGAATTTGAAGAGAAGGAAAATTTTGGCACGTAGATTTAATTCTCTGAACTACTTCTATTGCCTTCAAAGACCATCCTTCTTTCTTTCCTTCTTTGAGATGCTCCTGGATAGCTTTCCTATCTTCAGCTAGTCCTTTGTAAAAGGGTGATACATAGTAGTTCAGAGATCTAAGAAACCTTTGGATCTACTTTTTATCTTCTAATATATTAGGAAATTATTGGATTCACTAAAGAATATGTGGTTGTAGCTAGATTTTTCCCCTATTAAGGTGAAGACCAAGTAAATCTACCTGATATTGACCAATTACCATTTTCTTAGCAGACAAACATATTCCATGTTTTCTAATTGATGTATAAAGCTCCTCTAGGTGCTACAAATGATCAATTTTTTAGTCAAAAAATATGAGAATATCATCAATGTAAACTTGCACAAAAATCCTTTAAATGTTTAAATGCTTGGTCCATTCTTCACTAGAAATAAGCTAGTGTTGTACAGAGACCAAATGGCATAACATTCCATTCATATAATCCCTGAGGGACTGAAAATGCAGTTTTGAACCTGTCTGATTCTTTAACCTTTATTTGCCAAAACCTAAATTTGTAGTCAAATTTAGAAAACACTTTCTTATTTTCTACTCATCTAATCAAATCTAAGCTGAATGGAATTAGATAATTAAATGGAAAAATAATGTCATTAAGAGGCTTGTAACTAATGTAAAATCATTTTTTACCTCTTTGTTCATCTCTTTTGTTTACCAAAAATGTTGGGCATGAGAATGGTCTTTTTCTTGGTCTGATGAAATGGCCTTCAAGAAGCTCATTCAAATGTTCGTCCATCTCTTTAACTTTAGTCAGGCTTATTAAATAGGCAGGTTCATGTGGAATGAAAGACTAACATTTTGGTCTAATTTGGATTTCACATTCTCCATGCTCCTATGACCATAATTGTAATGGGTTCATACTGCAACAATCTTTCTCAAATCTTTTCTTGATTTTTGCAGACATTTCTGTAGATGATTCTGTTAGTTCTTTCACTGACTCTTTTTTCTCTTTTTCTCCCACTATTTTCAAACTTGTTACTGACTATTTTAAGTGTAGGTATCTCTACCTGACCATCTTCATGTCTCAAAGAGATTTTATGCTTCCAAAAGTGAAGCGGTTCATATTTATTGAGAAATAAAAAACCTATCAGAACATCATCTTCAAGATCATTGTATTCAATAAAATCTATTAAAAAATAATTCCCATTATTTCCACATGTGCATCTTGAGCATATCTTCCCATATGAATTCATTCTCCATTAATGGCATAACTATGTGGCAAGTCTGGTCTTGGCTTCCAAAATTTTGGAAGTATAGCATTTGTCTTGGCCAAAGACTGCGAAGATCCTGTATCTACAAAAGCATCCATAGGAATCTTCTTCAAACCCTGAAAACAAAAGTTAATCTTGTTATAATCACCATTATTAGCGAGTAATAGAGAGGCAGATTTTTCCCTTGTTTTTTGAATTAAACTACTACTACTACTATTGCTTTCTTCCTCTGTCTCTTCTTGCTCAGGTTCTGATTGTTCAAAATTTTGTTGCTCTGACTACTGAACAACTTTTTAAAAAATATCTTTGATTTCTCCCACTATGCCAGAAAGATTCCTCAATTCTTTTTGTTGGGTTGTAATGGTATGTTTAAGATCAGCTATGTCATCCATAATAAGATCTAGTTTTTTTTAAAACAACAATATTATCAGTGTCTGCAGGTCTATCTTTATGCTTTGAAGAAGATGGTTTATCTCATTGCCATGGTGGAATCTTGTAACCATGATCAATTTCTTTGGTTGCTCCTTTCTTGAGTTTCATTTGAAATTTCAATTGTTTCTGGAGTTCTTCCTTTTCTGACTCTAGTTTTTTCAGAGTTGCCAAATGTTGTTTTACAACATTTTTCCTTTCTTCTTTTGTTCTTGTAGTTTTATATGGATCTTTTGATTTTTCAATTTGGATTTTAAGCTTGACATCATCAAGAGTATGTCTAAGCAAATAGACGAAATGATATTCTTCTTCATCAGAAAAAGGATTCTAATTCAAATGATGACCTTCTTTTGTCATAATGTCTTTGCCTATCCTTAAGATCCTTAAATCTCATCATATAGCTAGTATCAGGAACAATTTCAAGTAATTCATACAAACTATCATTATTAGGGGAAACATCTTTACTGTTTACTATTTCCCAATCCTTGTTTTCATATTCAAACATTGCATAAATTTTAGTGCCAAGATTTATCTTTTTTGGACAATTTGTTGCATAGTGAGGTCATTTACAAATCAAACACTTAACTCCTCTAGGGACCTTTCTATTTCTTTTCTTTAATAAGTATGGTGGTGGTTGTTTATAAATTTTTCTTCTTTTGTATGGAACCACCTTATATCTTCTTTTATGCTTCCCAAATTTACGTCTTTTGAATGTATGTCCTCCTTCATTCCTGTGTTGGGAGAAATTTTTGGATTTGTGTCTCTTACCACAAATTTTCCTTCTGAATTGTTTGAGCTACTGGAAATCTGCAAGCTGGTTGATAGGTGGAAAGTCACAAAATTCTTTCAAATTACATGATGTATAATTATATTCTTCTTTATTGGCTTGCAAGGCTCCTAATAAGCATTTTTTCTCTAGTTTATAGCCAATAACTCCTTTCAATTCTTCAAAAGTACATATTCTTCTGTTGTCTTTTGTTCTTTTTTGATAATATAGTCTTCTATCTAGATGCCTAATCCACAAGGTAAAGAGTTCAAATAATACTATTTTGTGGTTTGGTCATGTAGTATTTTGGTTGATATCATGAAGGCTTCAAAGACTAAATTGTATGAGTAAAACTTAACCAAATTCTTTAACTTCAAAGTTTGTAATATAGTATTGGCTTCAGTTGTTTGATTTGATGTTTCACCATAGAAAAGATCAATTAATAGAGATCTAAATTCTTCGACACCAGCAGAGAAAATATCATACTTCCCCATGTCCTTTTGCTTGACATAATTAGTGTTTTCATCTAAGGGGGTTCTTTTAGCATGATCTGGTAATTTTTTCCACCAGTTTTTGAGTTTCCCAGACAATAATCTGATTGCATACAAAAATTTTGCAAGTTCATTCCATGGTCCACTCTTGTCAAACATGTTTTTGAGTGCAGATAGTGTCAAGGGGATCCACAATTTTATCAATATTGAGAATATTTCCACTCACAGCAAATGGCCTAAGTTGCTCAGGCTTAGCATTTTTTGTTACTGCATCCTTCATCTCATATCAAAATCAACAATTTTCTTCATGCATTCCCATGGCTCAACTTCTTGCAAATTATTATAATGAAAAAAATCTAACTCTAATGTTTCAAAATTATCCACATCAGTATTTATAGAAAATTTAGACTCACTAGCAGAAACTTCAAAAGTATTCACATCGGATGAATTTTCAACATCATATTCTTTGTTCTCAAAACCAAGCTCATCCATGTACATTTTTTCTGCTTGCTCTTCTTCTACATCTAGTTCTTGCAACCAATCACATTTTTTTCCCTTTTCTTCTGTGTTGGCTAAACCGTGTTCTTTGACTTTGGGCATAGAAATTTGTGCAAATGGTTGAGCTCTTTTATTGGATGTTTCAATGATCTCTTCCTTTTCATCTTTCCTTATTCTCCTCTGCACTATTATTCTTTTTGGTTTTGGGACTCGTTGCTCTATTTTTTTCCTTTCTTTTCTTTTTCTTCTTCCTTAGAACTATTTCAGCCAGTTTGTCTTTTTCTAATTTTCTTAGCTACTAGCCAAATTTTTTCTAACTTTCTAGCTACATCCTCTATAAGTATTTTTTAATTGTCCAAATCTTGTTTTCTAGCATTTTCAAAATGCTTCTGATTTTCATAGATGGATGTTATATAACTATCTTTATAATTCTATTTGGTTACTATAATTTTAACATCATGATGTTCCTGACTTACTTGGTAGCTGACACTAGAAAGGTTGTTTATAATAGAGAAGAGTGTTGCTCAAACTTTGTGATAGAAGTACTAATTTTACCTTGAGTGGAAGATACATTATTAAGCTCAATCTAGGTCTTTAAAAAATTATTTCCAACACTTCTAATAAATATGGCCATGTCATCAATGTTGTCTTGTGCTGAGATCATCCATTGGGCTAACCAATTTCTCTGTGCTTCAGAGTTTTTTTGTTTCTCTCCAAAATCCACATGAAGTCTAGCTTCATATCTACCCAAAAGTTTTTTTATCTGTATTAACAACTATAAATGTTTCAGGGGTTGGCCACCAACCCGGTTCATAGCCTATGACTTCTTGCTCCTTTCCTTTCATTTCCATTTTATAAATACTTTTTTTTCAGCTCCTGCTCTAGGAAGCTTTTCTTTCATCATGCAACCTTTTTCACCCATCTTGGTGAGTTTGATTCCTTTTCCTTTTTTATCTTGTTGTTCTTCTTCCTTGGGAGTCAAGGCTAGTTTCATGTTGACTTGTCTAGCCAATCTATCCATCAACTCAAGATTATTTTTGAAATCAGAGAGTGTAGCCAAGGAAGCTCTTGAAGGATATGGATTAATGGAGGGTTGCCTGTATAGAAGGAAATGACTAGATTATCCTAATTATTCTTTAGGATTATAATCTATGTATGGAATATTAGAATTAGTTGGGAAATATCTTGAAAAAGAATAAGATCTTTTAGACAAAGTAGGTCTACTACTTGTGGAGGCTTCAGGTTGCTCAAAAAGAGATCTAAGATTAATGTTGGAGACTCTGCGACTCATCACACAGGGCTTACTGGACCACAACCTATGGGACCAAGCTATTGTAGCCCAATTCAGAGGAATCCTTACCAAAGCCTCAGATGAACAGAAAGGCGATGATGGGCATATTTTTGTCAGACCAAATTTTACAATTAGTTTAGAAGATAAATATGTATAGTCTTCTTTCTATCTACTTTTCCAAGTCAAAGGTGTGTAGATTTATCCTGATTTTATCTTTGCTACAATTGGTGACCGTTGTATATATATATTATTAAACATTGTGTTTCCACCATCAAATTTTCCAGCCAAGGTAAGTTACCCAGAAGGAAACTCAAATATCCTTGATTTTGGCTCACACATTAACCATGAAGGATTTAATATTGGTTTCCCTATTATCGAAAAACTGATTAACCAAACACAATCTAGATTCCAAGAACTTCCTACTCCTTCTCATAGGTTGTGGTCTAGTAAGCCCAGTGTGCAGAGTTGCAAAGTCTCCAACATTAATCTTAGATCTCTACCTAATGAAACTCTTTTTGAGCAACCTGAAGCCTCCACCAATAGTAGACCTAAATTGTCTAAAATATCTTATTCTTTGTCAAGAGATTTCCCAACTACTTCTAATAAGCCATACATAGATTATAATCCGAAAGAACTAGAATTAGGATCATCCAGTCATTTCCCTCTATACAAGCAACCCTCCATTAATCCCTATCCCTCAAGAGCTTCCTTGGCTACTCTCTAATTTGAGCAGTAATCCTGAGCTGATGGATAGATTGGATAGACAAGTCAGTAAAAAACTAGCCTTGACTCCCAAGGAAGAAGAACAACAAGATAAAAAAGGAAAAGGAATCAAACTCACCAAGATGGGTGAAAAAGGTTGCATGTTGAAAGAAAAGGTTCCTAGAGTAGGAGATGAAAAGAAAAAGCCATAAAAGGCTTTGATACATGTACATAAACACACACACACACACACACACACACACACACACACACATATATCGAAGAACGTACATTTGTGTGCAAATATATATAAATATATAAAAAAATATAATTTATATATACATATATATATTTATATTTCTTAATAAATTGAATTTGGAACTGAAAATTATCACTATCAAACTGATAAAATTCAAATAAATCATGAGAAAAATCTCATGAGGTCATGGCCTGCCATCAAAATTAAGGAAAATATTCAATTTTTATGAATGGGGCGGCTAAACATTAATGCCCATCAAGATTCAAAATGGCCCCTTTAGTGGAGGCGTAGGGAAAAGAAAGAAAGTTGCTACTTTGATGGGATATCATCAATGCCAACTAAGGGAGAATGGGTTGTTCATCAAGAATTGTGGAAAAAGCCAAAGGAAAATTCCTCATATTTAGAGGTATTTGATGTTTTTACATTGAAATGTTTGCATTTTCTTTTACAATTTTGTCTATTGTCAATGCATAGTCTAATTGTTATATCAACGCTTCTATTGAATCGAATAAAGTTTGTTCTCTTCTTTTCTTCATGCAAATAATTTGATTGAATTTGATATATGTTTACTATTTTGAGCAAGGCCATGTCATCCTTTCTTTGCTCGAACATGCTCTATGCATGCTTCACCAATGGCTTGAAAGTCGATCATGTCTTACTCTGTAAGTTTGTGATGTTGCCACCCCTTTATGTATCAGTTGCATGTGCTTTTATTTAGCTCATCACATGGCTATCGGGTGAACCAATAATCCTACGATTTGGAACAAAACAATTCTTAAATCGTTATCACCCTTTAAGGGTAGGCAGCGAATCTTTCACAAAAAATTTATGTTATACTTTATTTTATATGTTAGAACCCATTCAATGGCTGCCCATATGGTGTGAGAACCATCACCTTCAAACTTGGATCGATGGGAATCATTACTGTATTGTGTTGCCTCATCACAGTAAGCGATGGTGGGGCTTATGTCGCCCATTGTTGTATTGTGATTTTTATTATTCCTTGCAGTTGTGTTATCCTTACTATATCAAAATGATATTAATGTATCATGGCACCTCATTCATAGAGTATGATGGTGGAACAATGAATCATTCTAACTATGTGCACGCATGTATAGTATGTAAACTATCATTCTCTTCGAATGATGCCCATATCATCCTTTGAACGAATATAACCAAGCCAAGGGTCGGCCTACATGGCTTCGACCTCAGCTACTATTAAATGCTAAGTGATAGTCAACTGAATATTGTTCATTCCTGAGAATGACAGTGGTATAATTTATTAAAATTTAGTGAACGAGGGTTCTTCAAACCCAAGCCTTGATAAGATTGATTCCAACTATGTGTAGAATATTGCTTTTTTATAAAATGACCAGTATGTCATTCGAGTTTTATTACCTTTCAAGAATCAATACCATAATCATTTGGTTATTTTCTTTATATGCATATTTTATACAAAAAAAATAAGAATGATAGATTTTTGAATAAAACATGACAATGAAAGTTATGTCATTTCAGAATCTTTGACCATGATTGTAATGAATAGCTAAGGGTCCCTAATTGAGACTCGAATAAATGAAGCATTGGTTAATATGAAACTAAAACTATAAAATTTTGTAAGCAACAACATTTTGTTATAAATAGTATATTTTTACCTACAAATAGTAACAGTTTGTTGTAAATATTATACATGTTTAGCTACAAATAGCATTGTTTTGTTATAAATAGTTTATGTTTAGTTGTAAATAGCATCATTTTGTTATAAATAATATATGTTTAGCTGCAAACAACATCATTTTGTTATAAACAGTATATGTTTAGCTACAAACAACCTTCTTTTTTTGTAAATAGTATATGTTTATCTATAAACAACATCGTTTTGTTATAAACAGTATGGTTTTGTTGCAAACAACTTATTTGTTTACAAACAACATTCAGTATGTAGAAACTATTTAATAGACTTGTTCTCAATTCTTCTACTTCGTATATTTTTGACAAAAGATATGACAATCTGTAACCTTATTTTTATGGAAGTAAATTTTATATAATTATTTTTATTTCAGAATGCTTGCACAAATCAATAACTTAAGTTGGCATATATATGTGTATGCACATAGACATACACATACTTGTGAGGTGAACCATGGAAGATAGAGATTTCTGGTAACATTGTTTACTTTTATTTCATTTGGCTATTTATTGCTTTGTTATTTCATTGGATTTTTGATGTTTATTATCTAATAAGCTAACTATCTAATTTTCCATTGATTACATTGGTGAACCCGACATATTTAGACAAATAAAGAGGAATTTTTGGAGTTGGTTTCTTCTTGTTGCAGGGCTTGTTTGCTTTTTGTTGCAGGTTTGGCATCATTGTAGACAAAGCCCTACTTTCCAAAGATTCGACCATAACTTTCAAATGGCTATGTATTTGCTGACGAAAGTTTTTTTGCAGCTTGGGGACAACATCACGCACTTTCATTCCAAAAATTAGATTTTTTTGACCTGTTTTTAAATTTTTATAATTTTTGTGTTGTTTTTCATGAAAATTTAATTTCAAGAGAAAATTATCGAATTTTTCAGATATGTTTACATTTCTAGAAAGATCTCTGAATTTAAATAGGGGTTTATTCTTTGGTTTTTAAATTTGGATGTGGGATTATTAGTAAAAAAATAGATCTTTTAAAATCTAGGTTTAAAAAATGATTTGCTTAGATCTCACTCACAGTTGCAGATCTACTCACAAATTGTTTTTTGCAGATTTGGGATGACATCAGACGACTCGAGTAAAAAAATCAGAATTTTTAGTGCTGTTTTGTATTTTTTATAAATTTTTTATGATTTTTCATAAAAAATTAATTTCTGGTGCAAAACAGAAATTTTTTCTGATTTATTTACATTCTTGGAAACCTCTTGAGATTTTAGACAGGCTTTATTCTCTGTATTTTTCATTTTACTATCAATTTTTTTTCTAAAAATCAGATTTTTTGTGACTAGCTAACTCTCTAATAGTTGTGACTAATCTTCGTTTGCAGCGTGTGGCGGTTACTATTTGTGTGTCGAAGATCATTTCATAAAAGACTACTAATTCATTGTCTACAGGTTCGAATGTCAAAGATGAAATAAGAAAACAATGTGCTTGTCTTTTTATAGATTAGCAAACATTTCATTTTGGGGCACATAAAAAGAACTTTCATGTTTGCTTTGCTTGACTGTGTTTGCAAAATGGTAGGTGAGTATGCTCTCACTTGGTGAAAACTTGGTGATCAGAAAACTAGACCATTTTTATCTGTTATTACCCTGACTTAGTAATCAGAGTATCCTCTCCCCTTGCGCTTTCGAGCGATCCTGGGTGTAAGAGAAATGGTTACTAACTCTAGAAATTGGGCCTACCTGGGGATTTCATCACCCCAACGTGACTCAAACCGGCAATGGAGCTAAGGCCAAGCTACCCCCGACCGGTATATAAATGTAAATCTTAAGGGAAAACCTAAGATTGCGAGTGTGGATGTGTCATATGGACAGAGTTGTACTCCCTTAAACCCTGTTGAGCTTAACCTCTTCAGGCTGGAGTGCCACCTTAATGGTGATTAATCTCTTGCCCCATGTATGGCCACTCAAACGGGGGTCCCAAACTAAAAAATCTTGTGTAGTAAGCCCAAATCCTTCTATTTTCTAGTCCAACACCAGTCGGTGTGAATCCTTCTACGTCTACGCAGTCTTTAGTAGAGGTGATCAATCCGCCATGGGAGTTTCATGGGGGTTGGAAGCTTGGCTGGCCTGAGAAGAGAGTGCACTGTAAGGGGGAGCCCATGCAGCCAAGCTTCTAAATTCACCCGCTACTGATATGCGGCTGGGGAAACCCATGTGGAGTCTAGCAGATATTGTCATGGCCTAACCTAGGATCGTGCTTGTCTCTTATGTGTTTGTACATTTTTTGGAAAATATTGTGCTTGCCAAGTGTCTTCTAGTTACTGAAACAACACAAAACAACACTGGAACACCTCAACACAAAAGGTCACACTGTCAACACCTCAGTTTTTTAAACACAAACTCAGAAAATCAATTTACAGTCATCTTGTGATGCATTTGCAAACCACATTCGCTCATTTGAACCGCATTCGTGACTTGGAAACACACATTTGCCTAGAAAAATTTAAAACTCTGTCACAAACCAGAAACCGAATGAAGATAGCTTCAGTCTGTTCCAAACACTATCCTGAAATTGATCAAAGGTTGCACTATTTTTCCATCATCTTGCATTTACACCTTTAGGTATAGATTTTTCAATTGTCATTTCAACCCTTAGGTGTCATAGTCATAGTCTTTTGACATTAGTTTGACCATAGGCTGTCATCTTCCATACCTTGGTTTAGGTTAACCTTGTCATACTTTGTAAAATCTTTACTTTCAAAATTCGATTACCCTTGGACTGTGTCATCATTCTTTTAGTCATTGTCCTTTTGGTGAAATTTTTCCAACTCATTAGTCTAGTTCGAAAAATTCACTTGTCCTTTGTCATCCTTTTCATTTTCAAGTCCATTGGTATTTCCAATTAGAAAGAAACGATTGTGCTTAGAGTGCTTAGGAACTTCCTTTTGCCAAGTCACATTAATCCTAGTTTGCATCAAGCATACCCTATTCTGAAAATACAAAACTACTTGTCATCTTAAATCTTGCATTGGTAATCTTTGAGTCAACATTGTCATTTTAGGTCATCCTCACTTTCTTACATTATCATCCCTTATTCTAAAAATACAAAAACATAGGCTAGTGTCATCCTTGCATTTACTTGTCATTCTCATCATCCTCATTTGAGCAAATCCCTTTTACGGTTGAGACTAGGCTTCAAAGACAACAACGACAAATGGCAAACTTTAGACAAGATTCCAATCCCAACATTGACAATAACACTTATGACACAAACAAACATTGGAA
>VDFB02346373.1:0-27278 GCA_007258455.2 Sequoia sempervirens
GGTAACCATGGACGCTTCTGGCTCCCGAGCAGCACAAGTGGCAACGCCAACTGTTGGCCAGGCCGGAGTAAGCTACAATATTGCCACCATCGACCTAGGGATGGCCACCAGGGAACAGAAGGTGGGACATCTGGAGGAGTGAGTGGCTACGGTAGTGCACCTGATTAAGCAGGATAAGATCACCAAGGATGAACTAAAGGCGCAGGTTGCTACCCTAACTGACTACATCCAACAATGGTCTTCAATCGACGACCTCCCCACTACCTCTACGGCTGCGCCATAGCTACTCTCCAAGGAACAAATAGATAAGCTGGAAAGGAGGAAGAACCTGGAAAAGACCACGGAGGACTGGTTCCAGCAGGTTGTGAAGGTCGGGAACATAGGGATTGGCTTGGCTGTGCAGATAGCCAACAAGTTCCTGGATCTGGTTCGGTCCTTGGAAGGCACAAGGAAGCTCTGCACCAACTTCCCTGCGATCTACGACTTTGCCTTCCCGAAGGTTGAGGCCATCCTCCAAATGCCAGAAAGCTCGTGGGAAGAGAAGCTAAAATTGAAGAAGGAAGATCACTGGCTGGTAGACATATGGCGCAGGGACCTCATCCACCATAAAGAGAGAATGGAGCAGATCCAGAGCAGGGTTGATCCGGATATTGCGTGGATCAAGGAAATCTGAGCGGAGTGCACCGAGTACCTGAAGTTGATAACGGGCCATGATATGCCCACGGTGCAGTTAGATGCGGAGAAGGTTAGGCCCTATTTTGAGGAGAGGATGAAGGATGGGGCAGCCGGAGATATCACGACAGACTTCATAAGTTTCGCTGCCTGTGCCCTCGATAGATCAGAGCTTTTCAGAGATCAGAGCTCAAAGTATGATGAAGACTGGAAGCGGCTGGAAGAGAACGCCAAAGAATGGAGCTACCAGACGTTGAAGTGCGAAATCCTCGAAATAGACAAGCTCCAGGCCGTCATCCTCAAGAAGATTGATCACGCAGCCTCCGAGGAGCAACCAGACAGCCCAGCCAAGGAAGAAGACCTCCCAGAAAGGTAGCTACAGTCAAAGGAACAACAATCAGCTA
This sequence comes from Sequoia sempervirens, assembly GCA_007258455.2. Lineage (NCBI taxonomy): Eukaryota > Viridiplantae > Streptophyta > Pinopsida > Cupressales > Cupressaceae > Sequoia > Sequoia sempervirens. The sequence continues at coordinate 1,077 of VDFB02346373.1, forward strand.
CAGGACGAAAATGTAAATAGTGTCATCCACTAGATGACAAAATAGGCAAAAGACAGAATATGTTTTAAAATTGTAAATCTATTTGGGGGTAGGTGAAACCCTATTTTGTAATGAATCTTGGCCACACAATTGTAATGAATCTTGGCCATTCATTTAACTTTTGAAACACTATAAATAGAGGACTCCCCTCATTTGCAAAGTGAGAGTTGAGTTGTTGTAAAGACATGCTGCTGAAATATATGAGAAATAGCATTGACTTGGTGCATTTCCTTGTTTTATCTCATGTTAATTGATTCATTTCTCCAACCTTATATGTTTAACTAGGATCTATTTGTTGTTTAATTAGCTGTTCATGTTACTTTGATAATCTTAGGAATGCTGTTGGCTTTTCATGAAAATTCCTGCTTTGTTGATAACTCCTCAGTCCATACTTTTTGCTGTTTGCTGAAGGTAGATAGCTTTGCAAAGTTAGCTTGCACCTGATTTAAGCTGCCTCAAACACTTATCTTTAATTCATACATGTATGTGGTGAATGAAGGATACAAATCTGCAGCCCTTAGAAGATTGCACAACTCCCATGATATTGTGAAATTCCTGGTTAATTGGGAGATTGTTTGAAGGAATTGTCCATTGCAGGGACTCCATTATCACTGTTCGCAGCAAGCTTTGGGCTTAGGAACTTTTCTTCTCCTTCGTTCTTTTTCACTTTCTTTAGGAATTGAACAACACCAAGGTTCATTATACCTTATCAAGCTGAATCTAACAACTAGATGGAGTTCGAGATTGCTGTTTGAACCTGCAGCCAACACCTGAATACTTTCATGCTAAGAACTCCCGTTTTGAAGATCCTACTTCGTGTTTCACATCCACACTTTGTATTCCCGTAAGGCCGCCTTGTGATTCCAGCAAATCACATCAACTACTTAGGTATCTAAGCACTGTCATGACCTAACATCCGAGAGACCTTGGGATAGTGTTCTGCAATCCGATTGTGGAAGATTATCTTTCAAGAGAGGTAGTGCACCTACGCACTGTTTGTGTTGAAAAGTGCATAAAAACACCATCAACAGAACTAGCGCTAGAAGGAGGGCAATGATTGGAATACTAAGGTGCAGGATAAAGCGAAGCTGGATCGGATCAGATCATTCTCCCTAGAAAGGTTTCAAAGGATTCTACAATCAATGCCAAACAAGGGAGAATTTGAAGAATTGCAGCCTCCCACGAGGGCAAAATGAGCGCAAGGAAGCAGTTTCGTCTCTTCCTCCTTTCCATCTGCCTCCATTTCATCTCCATCTTCACTTGGCTGGCCTTCATCTTCCACCCAACCGTCTCAAACAGTATTTGCACATCTTCCTTCCGGCAGCCAGGGGCTCGCTCCTCTCCCGGCCCTTTCAGCCCAAAGCACAGTCCAGGCTGCCATAGCTCAAGGGCAGCCCCGAATGGTTGTTGTATTGCCAATACAACCCTAAATACCCATTCTCCAACAGCAAGTGCCACCCCCGCCTCCCCCCATGGCTTGGTTTGCGCATAACCCTTCGCCGATACACTTTGCTGTTTATAATGACATGCCCAAGAATTCGGAGGGCTTTTGTTCAAAATTCTATCCATGTGATATGCAAAGAACGGCCGAAGAGCATATCAAGATATTCGAAACGACGATTACCGAAATGCAGGTAGGTCACGAGGACGTGGCGTGTCGCCTCTTTCCGCATTCATTGGGAGAAGAGGCCTTCTACTGGTATATCAATCTGCCAAGGGGATCCATCACCTCGTGGAACTTGATGAAGAATGTCTTTCTACAGAAGTACAAGATTCCTATCAACCCCGCTGACCTTTACCAGCAGTTCATGTCTATCAGAAGGGAGGTCAACGAACCCATTGGCTCCTTCAATGATCGCTTCCATCGGGCTCACATGAGGCTTCAGGATCCATACCTCCATAATGATGCGGCTGCTTTGCCGGTCTACTACGCAGCCTTGGATAACCTCACAGCGGCGTTGGTAAAAAGGATGCGCCCGCCGCCTGCCACCTTACTGACTGCCTATGCGGAGGCTGTCATTGCAAGTTCGAATTTGGGACAAAATATCTCAGGCCCGCTGCCCTCTTTGGGGCCCGTCGCCCACCTAATGCAAATTCAGGGGCTCAATCAAGCGTTTTCTCACCAAACTCCTCTCATGAACCAGGTGCCACAATTGCCTATGGTGCCACATCCTGGACAGCCGTTGAATTATGCGCCTCCCGCGACTTCGTATATGCAGCCCCATCAGCAATACAACTATCCTCAAATAGCCCTGCAACACCAGGCATTCTCCCAACAGCCCCAGGCGCTGTTATACTTGTCGGGACCAGACTTTCCTCCAGCTTACCAAAATCAGTCGGCGGCCATGCCTTCTTTTCTCCAAAATCCAGCTCCGTCCTCTGGAGGTGCGGCCGAGAAGGACAAGCTAGAGGAACTAACCGAGATGATCAAGAAGATGTCCACAGAGATGACGCATTTGAAGAACCAGAATAATCAGCTGCAGGCCTCCCAACGTAACTTTCAGGCCAATCTCAACAGGGGAATGGTACGAGTCGAGACAATAGAGACAACGAGACAGGGGAAGCGAGGCACCTCCTCGAGGCTGAGAATTATGAGAGAGGCGAGAACTCAATCAAAATCACGAGAGAAAGAGACCTTCGGTAGAGCACTTTATGGAACACCGGGCCCAACAGGTGGTGTCCCATGCCATTTTGATCAACCCGGTGACGATAGTAGAACATCCCGGTGGTGTATTATCTGGTAGAAGGCGGCTCTGTCGGATAAGTGCCAGGCTTCACAAAACCGGCGGGCACTCACGAGGTACGGGTAATCACGAGTTTCAAGCGGTGGCGGGAATCTTCGGTGGAGGTCGCGAGAATCACCGGAAACCGTAAGCTAGGGGGACGGTATCCCATCAGACCCCTCTCTGATTCCTCATGTCTGGTGGTCAATCAGGCGCCGTTTCCGCGAGGGGACCGCAACGAACCCGAAGCCGAGCCCAACCCCGTCGAGGACGAGAAAGCGCAAGAGGTAAGTAATGAATCGGCCTTAGCTCAACTTTTTGATTCGGTAGATAACGGTCCGATGGATGAAGAAGAGCCATTTGTGGATGAGGTCCACATGTTCCATCAACGGTCTAGTCCCTATTTCCTTAGGAATAGGCAAGCCGGTGGACCCTTCACCACTTCTACCCCGCCGAACAACTTCGCCACCCCGCCTGATCCTCATGCTAGCAATAATCTGGGGTTACCCCACATACCTGCCCAATATCTCAACAGGAACCAATCCCAAAACCAACCGCAAGGTCAGCCCCAGAGCCAACCCCAAAATCCGCCTGGGCAAACAAAGATTCAAACCCCTAGCTCTCCCATAGGCCAGGCCTTTAGCTCTGAAATCAAACAAATGGGTGAATATGTGGCGGAAGAATTCAAGAAGGTAAAAATCAATTTGTCAGCCTTTGAATTGCTCAAGGTTCCTGCCGTGAGGCACGCCTTCTTCAGGGTCCTGAATGGGACTCCGTCCTCTAACACCGCTCAGGAGATTCCAGCCAAAAGGGTAACCTTTGAAGAGCCCAGGAAAGAACAGAAAATATAGGAAAATGCTGGAAGAAGGAATAATGCGCCTACGAATCAATCAGCGAATAGATACATCGAAAAGGAGCCAGAAAGGGCTAGTAGGCAGCCTCCCAAGGACCAGCAATTTAAGCAAACCAAGGATACCGGCAGCGATAGGAACAAAGGCCAAATAGCTCAAATGGACACACCCGTCGGTATCCTCCAAAGGAGACCGGAAACTCCTCCGTTCCTAACTTCTATCAGGGTCTTTGGGAAGAACTTGCACAACTGCCTACTCGATTCAGGTGCGTCTGCCAACGTTATGCCCTTGGCCGTGTGTAAAGCTCTTGGCATCACTCCCACACCTTCAAAGAGAAAAGTCACCCAGCTGGACAAAATAGAGATCACCATTGTGGGTGAGATAAACCGCATTCCCATGCAAATTGCTGCAGACCCCGGATACAGCAAGTTGTGGACATCCAAGTGGCAGACATACCTGATGCCTATGGAATCATTCTGGGAAGAGAGTTCACCAAGGCACTGAACGGATATACCGCCACCGACTTATCTCACATGTGGCTGCCGTGGAAGGGGCTGCCAAACCAGATTCGTATTGACCGTGAACCCCGGATGAAATATATGATCACAGAATACAATAATCTCAGCGAGGTGTTGTTCGCAGAGACTGACCTGGGGAATTACCGCCCTTTCGCCTACCAAAATGAGCTTGAGCTTCAAGGAGAACTGACAGATGAAGTATTGCTGGTATTATGTAGCCCCTCGGCGAGTTCCGAGCAAATGCCCCAAAATGAAGAAATGTTGGCAGAAACTGATGACGAGCCGATTCAAAGTGACGAATGGGGATTGCTCGATGGCTTCCAAGAGTTTATGGGAAAGTGCGCAAGAGATCAGCTCAGCCTAGGAGCTAGGATGAATTTCCAAGACCTGTTATTGCCGAATTGGTGTAGGGTCCACAACGCTGCTCACTCTGAGTTTGACTGTTGCTTGTGCCAAGCAGCAGTGGAGCAGGTTAAGAAAACCGCTGCTCCTCCGACGGAAACACTAAAGGAGGCACCGCCTGGATCACTTGCTGGTTGTTGCCTCAACCAAGAAAGCCCTCCTAAGATCACTAGACCCGATATCCAGCCAAAAGAGAACGAAAGCTCAATCAAACCCGAGAATAAGGAATCCTCCGAGTGTTGGACGCTCTGGTTTGATGGATCAAAATCAAGACAAGGAGCTGGAGCGGGGATCGAGCTCATCAGTCCGATGGGTAAGACATTTCTTGCTGCCCATCGATTACAGTTTTATTGCACCAATAACGTGGCAGAATACGAGGCCTTGGTCCTTGGCCTTCTTATGGCCTTGAGGAAGAATGTGAAAGTACTGCAAATCTTCAGGGATTCTGCACTTGTGGTTAAGCAGGTCAGGAGATTGTACTCATGCCATGATCGAAGACTCACCAACTATAGACACAGGGTGTGGGACCTCCTAGAGGGCCTAGATGCAGTCAACATACAGCTGATCCCTCGTGCTCAGAATCACACAGCCGATGCCTTGGCTCAAGCAGCCAGCACATTACAGCCCCTCTCTTTGTCAGGGCTTAAGAAGTTCACTGTTGAGCTGACATCTACGCCATCGGTCCCGGATAATGTCACTCACATGCAGGTCTTCAATGACGACAAGCATATCCTTCAGTTCATCACAAGCTCTGACGTCTTTGCTGCCCAAATAATTGATGAAGCTGATCCACCGGAAGCTGAGTTGGACATAGAAGGGGTTATCAATCTGAAAACCAACACGATCCCTAGAGGGATGGTTCAGCTGGAGTGTGTATTCGACCTGGACCAAATCAGGGATCAAGACCGGCAAATGAAAAAGGAGACTATAAGCAGCCAGTGCCATGCTCACAACTTGGGAACGACCGAGGATATCAAGAATGTTTTTATTGGAAAGGTATGCACGCCCGAAGAGAAGAGGGGAATCACAGATGCCTTGCGCAGATATCCTGACGTGGTGGCATGGAGTTACGAAGACTTGAAAACATACGACACATCGGTCATCACGCATACCATCCCTCTAAAGACTGAGGTGAGGCCCTTCCATCAGCGGTAGTGCCCTATTAATGCCCTGCTAGAACCTATTGTTTACAAGGAGGTGCAAAAATTACTTTCAGCAAGGATCATCTTTCCCGTTAGGCATTCTACCTAGGTGGCTAACTTGGTCCCAGTCAGGAAAAAGAATGGAGAGATTAGATTGTGCATGGATTTCCGTAATCTCAACTGCGTCTTAGAAAAGGACAACTATCCGGTGCCCTCACTGGATGAAGTGCTGCAAATTGTCAACGGCTTCCAGATGATGTCGTTCCTCGACGGATACTCTGGGTATAATCAAGTAATGGTACAATACGAGGATCGCCATAAGACTGCGTTCACCACTAAGTGGGGAACATTCGCGTACAGGAGAATGCCGTTTGGGCTCATCAACGCCGGCGCCACTTTCCAACGTGCCATGGATATTGCTTTCAAGGACCTGATTGGAAAATGTATAATCATCTATATGGATGATCTGACCTTATTCTCCAAGAAGCGAGGTGATCACGTCTCCGACCTATGCAAAGTATTTCAGAGATGCCCAGAATTCGGGGTTTCTCTCAACCCCAAGAAGTGCATTTTTGGAGTGACTGAAGGCAGACTACTCGGGCACATCATCTCAGAGCAGGGAATCTCCATTGATCCTGAGTGTATCGAGTCACTACTCAAGATTCAGCCCCCGGGCAGTAAGAAGGAATTAAAGTCCTTCTTCGGAAAGATTAATTTCGTCCGGAAATTCATTACCGGCTTCGCAGAAATAGTCAAACCTCTCAATGCCATGCTCAAGCAGGACGCTAAAGTTGAATGGACGCCAGAGGCTAAACAATCCTTTGAGGAGATCAAAAGAGCCATTGCTGAGGCGCCTGTGTTGGTCAGTCCAGATTATTTGAAGTCGTTCTACATTTATTCATTCACTTCGGAGCATTCGTGTGCCAGTATGTTGACCCAAAAGGATGACAAAGGAAATGAGCATCCGATCACCTTCATGAGTGCACCCCTCAAGGATGTTGAATTGCGTTACCACAACATAGAAAAGCAGGCGTACGCTCTCGTCCGGGGAGTAAAGAAATTCAGACACTACATTCTACGCAACAAGGTGTTTGCAATCGTCCCTGACCCAGCAGTCAAAACGCTTCTCATGCAAAACGAGTTGGGCGAACGGAGGGCCAAGTGGGTTACCCTGCTCCAAGAATATGATATGGAGATCCAACCAATGAAATTGGTACGAGGATAGGCACTCACCCGCACAATGGCCGAAACAGCAACAGAGGCCGGACCTGAACTCACGGTGCAGCAATATCAGCTTGAAGATGTCTCCCCGGGAGAGTGGTATCAAGACGTCATTTATTTTCTGCTTAATCATAAGTGTCCGTCGCATTTGCAAGGAGTTCAGAAGAGGGCCCTCAGATTGAAAAGCAACGGTTATATGTTACAAGGGTCCATTCACTATAAGAAGAATCATGAGGGCGTTTATCTAAGATGCCTCGGCAAGGACGAAGCGGAACGTGTTTTGAGGGAGTTTCACGATAAGTTTGGTACAGGCCATGGATCGGGTTCTTCTACGGCTCATCAGATATTAAGGACAAGGTACTACTGGCCAACTATCTTCAAAGATGCCCATGGCCATGTCCGTTCATGCCATACGTGCCAGACCGCTGCCACCAGGGAGAGGAATGCTGCTGTCCCACTACAGCCCGTGTTGGAGGTAAGGCCTTTTGCGCAGTGGGGTCTCGACTTCATCGGTCCGGTAAGCTCTCCATCATCTGCGGGACATAGGTACATTCTAACCGCTACTGATTATTGTACTAGATGGACGGAAGCAATAGTTTGTAAGCATTGTACAACTGAAGTAGTTACTGATTTCTTAGAAAGTTTTATTTTAAATCGCTTTGGTTGTCCATATGCTCTAGTATGTGACAATGGACCTGCCTTCGCTTCTTTAAAATTTGCTAGCTGGGCGTTTGACTATGGGATTGCCCTCAAATTTTCATCCAATTACTACCCTCAGGGCAATGGCCTTGCCGAGTCCACAAACAAGAATTTGATTACCGTGATCAAAAGGCTGCTAGATAGGAATCTCAAGGACTGACATACCCAGCTCCGTTTCACCCTTTGGGCCGATCGCACCCGCCATAAGGCTGCCCTTGGTTATTCTCCGTTCCACCTTGTCTATGGTCTTGAGCCAATATTTCCCATCCACCTAAAAATTCTGACTCTTCAATTCATCAACGATTTTTATGAAGGAGGAGATCGTAGGGAAGCTCGTTTAGCTGAACTTTTACATTTAGAGGAAGTTCGAGATCGCGCAATAGAAAATTTTGCCAAACATCAGGGCGTGGTAAAGAGATGGTTCGACCGCCGAGCCAAAATCAAGGCCTTTAGGATTGCAGATTTGGTCCTATACTAGGACAAGGCCCGTGAAAAGAGAGGGGGGCACAATAAATTCGACAAGCTCTGGCTTGGCCCCTTTCAGATAACTGAGATTTTGGGAGATAATGCCTTCCGTCTAAAGCACTTAATTGGTGAGAACGTCCCGTTGCCAGTCAACGGGCAGCACCTCAAGCATTACTTCCAAGCTTGAGCTCCTTCGAGCTCTTTGCTGTAAATACCTGTGCATAGGTTAGATTAGTTGCTTTCTTGTTGTTGCGTTTTGCTCGCGTCGTTGTTTGCTTTCTCCCTCCCGGCAGTTTTGTGTGGGGGGAGGTTTCCCGCTCCTTTGTGGTGGCCGTGCTTGCCTAATAAGCGGTTCACTCTGCTGTCCGTTCTTCGTGTTCTCTGGCTAAACATTCACTCTAGACTATTGGCCTTTCCAAAGCTCTCCGCGAATGATTTCCCTGTCTGAGTCTCGCTCAGAACTTGACCCTTCGCCGGATCTTCTTACCCACATCTCGGATCTCGCACCAATTACATAATAATAAATTCTGAAGGACCGTGCTGTGGTTATCACGACACCCAAGTAAGTGAAAAATCTTAAGTCTACTCCAGTGACCACTGCAGTCTCAAACCCATTGTAGGCTTCAATGCCTACCCGGTCAAGCTAAATGGTAAAAGAGAAATGAAATATCAAAGTAAAAGGAAGAGAAAAGAAACTCTGAAAAAAGAAAATAAATGACCGTATGGGTGTTCGGATAACTCTACCGGGGCTATGGACGCCCGGTCGGCAGTAGAGCAATATCCCTGAGATTGTAGCGACAACTCCGCCGGGGCTATGGACGCCTGACTGGCAGCGGGGCAATGTCCAGGTTACTTTTGGTGTTAGGCAACTTACGTAGCTCACTTGGTGCGAGTAATAACCCTGGTTACTATCCCTAGGAAAGGAATGAATTCACTCCACACACACTTTCGAGATGTCATGTAAGCTGACCCAATTAAGGATCCCGTTCTCCCTGATTCATCCTCGGAAGCCACTCCTAGTCTGTGAAACCAGAGATTCTAGGTCCTGAATGAATATTTATCCCTAGAACGCTCCGGAGCGTTCTCCAGCGGAGTCGCCATTTGTTGTGCCCTCAGCACACACACCCCGTTTGGAACGGGGACCCTCTTTTCTTTTGCCGTGTCGGGTCTTTTGGGGCCACCTCATTTTACGTGCCCCTCTTTTTTGACGTTCTGTCTGGCCGATCTTTCCCTAAAAAGTTTCGTTCTAACATCGGCCATTGTTTCCCTTTTGTTTTCCTGCCCTCCGGGGGCTTGTGGGTGCCTTGGGCCTTTCGGGCTCTGGGGCGGCCCTGGGCGCCTTCGGGCCCGGGACTCCGCGGTTTCCCTTTCGGGTTTCCCTCCTGCTTTTGCCGCCCCAGCGGCATTTTCAGGGCATCCTTCCACCCTCCGGAGTCCGCCTGACCGTTTGCCGTTCGTTGCTATTTCGGGGATTTCCCGGCCGGCATCCGCTCCTCCGGGCCCCGGGAGGCGGAAGTCCGCGAACGGACTTCCGCCCCATGATTGTCGTCCGCGACGGCCATCGCTCGTTGGCCGCCCGCCCCCTAGCCCCGTGGTCCCTGTCGCCGCCGCCGTTCAAACAAAGTGCAAAAAATGCCACGACGGCGAGCTCTTCGCTGCACCCCGCCATCCGGGACCCGACCGCTCCGTCACCGACGCTGTCCGAAGTCGCCAAAACTCATACGGCGGCTGTTGTTGCGCAGCCTCCCGCCCGCTGGATCCCGAGGCCCTCGTTGCCGCCGCCGACTCGAATTTGAATCTCAACAACTTTTGGCACGGACATACAATGCATTAAATGCGACATTAATGAGCAGTTGGGTATATAAACCATGGTCCCCGACTTCATTGTTAACTTTGTGAACTGAACGAATTGGAGCAGCGACCGAATTGGAGTCCACTGCAAACTTCACCATCGCGATCGTCGACCCCAGCGTCGTTCCGTCAACTCTGCCAGTGCATCCTACCATCATCCCGCTTAGCGAGTTAGAGGTAGGCCATCCTCGTTCGCTCTCCCATTATTTTTGATCATTTTGAGGGTTTAAATGAATTGAACAACAAGTTAAATTGCATAAAACAAACTCTCTCTCCGTTGTGCCCCAAACCCATGTCCTTGAATTTTCCGCGGCCCGTCGGAATCACCATTTTTCGCCTCCCAGAACTTGCCCGTGTCGCGGGTGTTCTTCGCATAGGGCAAAGAACGCCACCGGACCCGAGACCCTCCGTCGCCGTCCAGATCCTAGCCTCGAACCCATCCGGCGGAGGTCGGCCCTTCCGGGCCCGGGCCTCCGGGTTTCCCGTCCTGGGCTGCCGCCCTTAACTTTTCGCCGTTTTAAAATGAAGGTTTTGACTCTCTGTTCGTATCCCGGTTATGAAATCAAAATTGCGTCCGGTCCGAGTCGAACTTCAAAGTGGCGGGATCCTCATGCATCCGTGAACCACCGCCCGACTATCAGTGCTCGGGCTCTGAGGGATGGATTTGGTAAGCGTCATTTTGATCCGCCGTGACCTCCTCGCGGATCTTAGCCCAAGGTTCAGTCTCCAAGCCTTGGCCATTTGCTTTCCGGATCATATTTGAAATCCTGTGGCCGAGGCGTACAAAGCGCCGCCGATCAATAAAGACGCATCGCCCAAATTATTTGTTATGCGGCTCATTTACGTTCATGAATTGTTCGTGACCATCCGCAGTAATACGTGTCACCGGACCACGATTGCCCTCTTCAGCTACTTGTGCAAATCATCATCAAGTAATTCTGGCTGACCTCTTCGATAATGCGTCAGCTTACGATGAATTACCTTTCAGCGCCAGCGGATTGAGAAGCGATCAAAGGCACTGCGTGGAAGCCAGAAATTTTATCATCTCAGATCCACTCGGGTCCGGTGATTTTGAATCGCGTCGATATAAAGCTGGAAAATGAAAACTAGCTAGCGAGTCGCTTTATAGCGCAAAACTAGGGCCAGCCTCGGGACTTCAGGTGTCCGTGCCGTAGCCCTTTGCTCCCATCGCCAGCTGCCTTCCGGCCTGAAACCTCCGGAGCTCCTCAAATCGGTCCAGATCAATCCAAATTGAAAATCTAACTTCGACCCATGTCCTAAAACATGCCGTTTTCCATCATGGGTCTCTTAGAGCATTAAAATCTTGCCAACGGATGTCTCCGGGGGCTTTCGCTCGTGTTTTCCATTCCTAACAGCATTCCTGCTAGAGAAGTCCGGCCCTCCGGGCCCGGATTGGTCAAATGCTCTGATATGATATAGATATCACCTAAGGGTTAAATTTATGATGTATTTAAATGATTGTTTAGGTGATATGCTCGATACGGACTAACATTAACATTTTCAGTGTTTTCTTGATACTAAGCAGCCTTACTGCGGGGATATAGCAGAATCGACCTTGGGGAACCCGAGGAGCCTCACGAAGGAAGGAGTAGAAAACTGGAAGAACCATTAAGAGTAGGAAAGAAGACAAAAGGCCGGATGAAATTTCAGTTTAAGGTGAACCACTCGATCTAAAGTCTCGTATTTGGAAAGAGATCTCGGACACCAACATAGGATAGGTGGACATAGATGAGTTCACCCAGAGGGTCAAGGTCGACCCTAAGACTAAGAATGCACGATTGATACGCCAAAGCGGAATCGCTAAGGCTGTTGGCTTTCCTCCGTCTCTAATAGCACCAGAGTTGGTAATGGCTTGCCGAGAAGCCTACCAAACAGATACCAGAACCATCGTAGACAAGGAGGGGAATATCCTTGCCGACATGTCTCCGAAAGGAATTAGAACAACATTCCACATTCCGACATTCCCACATATGCAAGTCCCCACTTTGGAGCAGTGTCAGGTGGCATGGGATGCCAATCCCTTGAACATCAAGAAGTCAATCAACGTCTACTGGTTGAAGGAGAAACGAGGCAGCGCTGCAAAAGTTCTCCAAGAGCTGTTTCACAGCGACTTTCAGGAAGACTATCACGACTTGGTGACTATGCTAAGCCAAGTCATGGGCCTCCCAGCAGCTACCTACTTCCAGGAGTGGATGACTTATTATATTGAACAGATCATCCGAGGGAATGAGGACGTTAAAACCAATACTTCATTTGATTGGGGAAGCATCATCAGCAACTACTTCCACGAGCAATTTATGAATGTCAAGAAGAGCAACAAATTCTATATGGCCTCATACCTAGTGTACTCCTTGGCAGGTCAGAAACAATACAGCGGACTCTTCAGGGCGCCAGATGGGGAGCACAAACGAGGGCTTAAGCCTTATGATCGGTACCCCCAGCTCTAGTACCGCTACTTTAAGAAGGAGTATAGCCGTGTCAATGATGCCTTCACAGGCCATATAATCATATTGATAGCCGATGACTTCAAAAGAAGGGTATCTCACAGCGCCAGGGCCCTCCTGAAGGAGTATGCCTTCCTGTTTATTCAGTTCCCAAAATTCACATACATCCGCGCCCAAGGGTTCACAGAACGACCAAACAAACTGCTGAGGTACCCAAATGACCGAATCATCCTCCTGGAGCTTTCTTGGCAGCTCCAACATATTCAGGCGGTCTTCAACTAGAAGCACGTAGCGGGGATCCCTTATCCCATGATCCTCGGCCAGGGCCAGTATCGGCTACAAACCTCTCAATGCGTCGGCAACTCAGAAAAGGAGCTCAAAGAGTATAACTTTGAGTGGTACATGCCACGCCCTCGAATGGACCCACATGGTCATGCCAGGAAGGCATTGGGGCTGGCATACGCCCACAAGCATCATGTAGAAGATTTCTAGGCAGATTGCAAAGATGATAAGGAGGTCCGCTAGAGACATTATATGCGGTTGACGGTGCAGTTTCTGAGGAAGGTACAACTATTTCCGGTGCCAGACCAACTCGTGGAGGATGAGTCCACCTTGGTGCACCCGGGGTACCCTGCGGTTGCCAACCTGGCAATCCCCTCCATCGACTGGGATGAGCAAGAGGTCAATGACCTGGATACAATCACCCAACCTATCATTGCTCGCACGAGGGAATGGGTCGATGGAAAGGTGGCACTGCTGAAGCTAAACGGGGTGGCTTTGACGTATGAAGCAACCAAGAGCGAACCAAGCGCCATGGAAGAGGTGGCTGCCTCTCCATCAGCTGGTGAGACTTCCAAGTCTCCCCCCATCACCAGGTCCTAGAAGAGAAAGGGGGCAGAAATGGCTCAGTCTGCGGACCCAAAGGAGCAGGCAACAAAGGATACGGGAGGCTCATCTCCCAAGAAACTCAAAAGGACGGTAGTCACGACGGGGACGCAGCCTCCTTTGCTCCTTCCTCCCCCGGCTAGTGCGCTGCCCACTTCTCAGGCCGCCATTGCCTCATCTCCACAAGCGGTGGACATTTCCGTTCACCTCGCCTCCTCACCTCCAGCCGGATCCGTAATCAACATTGATTCCTCCTCCAGCATGACCACTTCCCCTTCCTTTGCTGCTGCCATGTCCCCTATCACTTCCCTGCCTCTGGCAACAATAGCAGTGCCTGTTCCCATCTCCACTGTGCCCGAGGCCATTACACGGCACCAGTAGAGTCTTCCCCCGGAGCTCTCGCAGATTTTGATGGATCCTGCTCTCCAAGCAGCCTTGGCCCAAGCACTCGCAACATCCCAGCCTTCGCAACCACCAACAGGGCCCCCAGCAATGGAGGCCACCATGCAGATTTCAAATGAGTTGGAGGAGCAAGAGCGAGAGGCTTCAAAGTCTATGGAGGAGGAGGCCGATGACTATTACGAGCAACCCAAATACGAGCATAGAACCATTGACAAGGTTGCTTACGAAGAAGAAGAGACGGGCTCCTCCGAGGGCAGAGATGAAGGGGATGGTTCGGGCGACAAGGAGATTGTCCAAACTTTTGATGAGGACGCTCGAGGAAAAGTCCCATTTCCGGCCGGCCGAGGGTGAAGCCGCCGGGAAGAACAGCCCAAACGCGCCATCAAGCGAGGCGGTCCATGTTGCGAAGAGCCGGTTTGAAGTTTGTCGGAAGAAAGGGAAGAAGAGGTGGGGAGAGGGAGAGATCCCCACTTTCGGCCTGTATGACCACAAAGGGCACGTCAAAGCACAATGTTCAACTCAGGGACTCAGATGAGGGAGAGGGTCCTTCTTAGAAAGAAGAAGAATTTTGGAAAAGTAGAGGTCTTGCCTTGTGAAGGTGGGGGCAGCCGCGAGATGTCCGGGGCCGAGTGCCATGCGGGCTGGAAAAACAACTCGAAAAGACTACTCCTGTTCTAAGCGACCCGAGGTCAAGATTGGAGGCCATCTTGGCTCGATCTCTAGCCACACCAAAGAAGGAGAAGAAGCCTAGGGTCTGTTCCAGGGTAACCATGGACGCTTCTGGCTCCCGAGTAGCATAGGTGGCAACGCCAACTGTTGGCCAGGCCGGAGTAAGCTACAATATTGCCACCATCGACCTAGGGATGGCCACTAGGGAATAGAAGGTTGGACATCTAGAGGAGTCAGTGGCTACGGTAGTGCAACTGATTAAGCGGGATAAGATCACCAAGGATGAACTAAAGGCGCAGGTTGCTGCCCTTCAATCGACGACCTCCCCACTACCTCTACGGCCGCGCCACAGCTACTCTCCAAGGAACAAATAGATAAGCTGGAAAGGAGGAAGAACCTGGAAAAGACCACGGAGGACTGGTTCCAGCAGGTTGTGAAGGTCGGGAACATAGGGATTGGCTTGGCTGTGCAGATAGCCAACAAGTTCCTGGATCTGGTTCGGTCCTTGGAAGGCACAAGGAAGCTCTGCACCAACTTCCCCGCGATCTACGACTCTGCCTTCCCGAAGGTTGAGGCCATCCTCCAAATGCCAGAAAGCTCGTGGGAAGAGAAGCTAGAATTGAAGAAGGAAGATCACTGGCTGGTAGACATATGGCGCAGGGACCTCATCCACTGTAAAGAGAGAATGGAGCAGATCCAGAGCAGGGTTGATCTGGATATTGCGTGGATCAAGGAAATCTGAGCGGAGTGCACCGAGTACCTGAAGTTGATAACGGGCCATGCTATGCCCACGGTGCAGTTAGATGCGGAGAAGGTTAGGCCCTATTTTGAGGAGAGGATGATGGACGGGGCAGCCAGAGATATCACGACAGACTTCCTAAGTTTCGCTGCCCGTGCCCTCGATAGATCAGAGCTTTTCAGAGATCAGGGCTCAAAATATGATGAAGACTGGAAGCGGCTGGAAGAGAACGCCAAAGAATGGAGCTACCAGACGTTGAAGTGCGAAATCCTCGAAATAGACAAGCTCCAGGCCGTCATCCTCAGCAGATTGATCACGCAGCCTCCGAGGAGCAACCAGACAGCCGAGCCAAGGAAGAAGACCTCCCAGGAAGGTAGCTACAACCAAAGGAACAGTAATCAGCTACAGGACGAAAATGTAAATAGTGTCATCCACTAGATGACAAAATAGGGAAAAGACAGAATATGTTTTAAAATTGTAAATCTATTTGGGGGTAGGTGAAACCCTATTTTGTAATGAATCTTGGCCACACAATTGTAATGAATCTTGGCCATTCATTTAACTTTTGAAACACTATAAATAGAGGACTCCCCTCATTTGCAAAGTGAGAGTTGAGTTGTTGTAAAGACATGCTGCTGAAATATATGAGAAATAGCATCGACTTGGTGCATTTCCTTGTTTTATCTCATGTTAATTGATTCATTTCTCCAACCTTATATGTTTAACTAGGATCTATTTGCTATTTAGTTAGTTGTTCATGTTACTTTGATAATCTTAGGAATGCTGTTGGCTGTTCATGAAAATTCCTGCTTTGTTGATAACTCCTCAGTCCATACTTTTTGCTGTTTGCTGAAAGTAGATAGCTTTTCAAAGTTAGCCTGGACCTGATTTAAGCTGCCTCAAACACTTATCTTTAATTCATACATGTATGTGGTGAATGAAGGATACAAATCTGCAACCCTTAGAATATTGCACAACTCCCATGATATTGTGAAATTCCTGGTTAAGTGGGAGATTGTTTGAAGGAATTGTCCATTGCAGGGACTCCATTATCACTGTTCACAGCAAGCTTTAGGCTTAGGAACTTTTCTTTTCCTTCGCTCTTTTTCACTTTCTTTAGGAATTGAACAACACCAAGGTTCATTATACCTTATCAAGCTGAATCTAACAACTAAATGGAGTTCGAGATTGCTGTTTGAACCTGCAGCCAACACCTGAATGCTTTCATGCTAAGAACTCCCCTTTTAAAGGTCCTACTTCATGTTTCACATCCACACTTTGTATTCTCGTAAGGCCGCCTTATGATTCCAGCAAATCACATCAACTACTGAGGTATCTAAGCACTGTCATGACCTGACATCTGAGAGACCTTGGGATAGTGTTCTGCAATCCGATTGTGGAAAATTGTCTTTCAAGAGAGGTAGTGCACCTACACACTGCCTGTGTTGAAAAGTGCATAAAAACACCATCAACAGGTACCAAGATGTCGTCTACTATTTGCTGAACCATAAGTGCCTGCCGCACCTGCAAGGAGTCCAAAAGTGGGCCCTGAGATTGAAAAGTAATGGTTACATATTACAAGGTTCCATTCTCTACAAGAAGTATCATGAAGGCGTTTATCTGAGATGCCTTGACAAGGAAGAAGCGGAACGCGTCCTGCGGGAGTTTCACAATAAATTTGGCATGGGCCATGGTTCGGGTTCTTCTACAGCGCATCAAATATTAAGAGCAGGGTATTATTGGCCAACCGTCTTCAAGGATGCCCATTGCCATGTTCGTTCATGTCACACATGTCAGACTGCTGCCATCAGGGAGAGGAATGCTGCTGTCCCACTGCAGCCTGTGCTAGAGGTAAGGCATTTTGCGCAATGGGGTCTCGACTTTATCGGTCCGGTAAGCCCTCCATCATCTGTGGGACACAGGTACATTCTTACCACTACTGATTATTGTACTAGGTGGACAGAAGCAATAGTATGTAAGCAATGCATAATTGAAGTAGTTGCTAATTTCCTAGAAAGTTTCATTTTAAATCATTTTGGTTGTCCATATGCTTTGGTATGTGATAATGGACCTGCATTTGCTTCATTAAAATTTGCTAGTTAGGCATTTGACTATGGAATAGCCCTTAAATTCTCATCTAATTACTACCCTCAGGGCAATGGCCTTGCTGAATCCATGAATAAGAATCTAATTACTGTGATCAAGAAGTTGTTAGATAAGAATCCCAAGGACTGGAATACCCAGCTCCATTTCGCCCTTTGGGCTGATCGCACTCGCCACAAGGCTGCCCTTGGCGATTCTCCGTTCCACCTTGTCTATGGCCTAGATCCTATATTCCCCATCCATCTGAAGATTCTTACTCTTCAGTTCATCAACGATTTTTATGAGGGAGGAGATTGTAGGGAAGCTCGGTTAGCTGAGCTCTTACATTTAGAGTAAGTTTGAAACTACGCAATAGAAAATTTTGCCAAACATAAGGGCGTAGTGAAGAGATGGTTCAGCCGCCGAGCCAAAATTAAGGCCTTTAGAATTGCAGATCTGGTCCTACATTGGGACAAGGCCCATGAGAAGAAAGGGGGACACAACAAATTCGACAAGCTTTGGCTTGGTCCCTTTCAAATAGCTAAGATTTTGGGAAATAATGCCTTCTGCCTAAAAAACTTAACCAATGAGAATGTCTCGTTCCAGTCAATGGGGAGCACCTGAAGCATTACTTCCAGGCCTGAGTTCCTTCGAGCTCTTTGTTGTAAATACTTGTACATAGTTTAGGGTAGTTTCTTTCTTGCTTGTCTGCGTTTTGTTGCGTCACTTTTTATTTTCTCCCTCCCGGCAGTTTTGTTTCGAAAGATGTTTCCTACTCCTTTGCGGTGGCCGTGCTTGCTTGACAAGTGGTTCACTTTGCTGTCTATTCTTTGTGTTCTTTGGCTAAACATTCACTCTAGATTATCAGTCTTTGTGAGCTGTCCGTGAGTGATTTCCTTGTTTGAACTCTACTCAGAACTTGACCCTTAGCTGGATCTTCTTACCCACATCTCGGATCTCGCACAAAGCATATGATAAATTTTTTTGAAGGACCGTACTATGGTTGTTATGACACCCTAGTGAGTGAAAAATCTTAAGTCTGCTCCAGTGACCACTGCAGTCTCAAACCCATTGTAGGCTTCAATCCTTACCTGGTCGAACTAAATGGTAAAAGAGAAGTGAAATATCAAAGCAAAAAAGTGAAAAAAGGAACTCTGAAAAAAGGGGAATAAATGATCGTATGGGTGTTGGATAACTCTACCGGGGCTATGGACGCCCGGCCGGCAGTAGAGCAATATCCATGAGATTGTAGCGACAACCCCGTCGGGGCTATGGACGCCTGACTGGCAGTGGGGCAATGTCCAGGTTACTTTTGGTGTAAAACGATTTATGTAGCTCACTCGGCTGGCTTGGTAACCCTGGTCACCATCCCTAGGAAATGAATGAATTCACTACACACACTTCTGAGATGTCCTGTAAGATGGCCCACTTAAGGATCTCGTTCTCCTGGATTCATCTTTGGAAGTTGCTCCTGGTCTACGAAACTAGATATTCTGGGTTTTGAATGAATATTTATCCCTAGAACGCTCTGGAGCGTTCTCCAGTGGAGTCGCCATTTGTTGTGCCCTTAGCACACATGCCCCGTTCGGAATGGGGACCCTCTTTTATTTCCCCTCGTCGGGTCTTTTGGGGCTACCTTGTTTTGTGTGCCCCTCCTTTTTGATGTTTCGCATGATCGATGTTGCTCCAAAGTTCCATCATAAATTGATCATGCCTCCACTTTTGGTTTTCTGTGGCCTTCCGGGGCCTCGAGGAGTCCCTCTGGCATTTTGGCCCTAAAACGGCCCTGGGCCCCTCCGGGTCTAGGAGTCCAGGGTTCCCTTTTCGGGCTTCCCCTTTGCAATTGTTGTCCTTTACGGCGTTCTCCGAGCATCTTTCTACCCCTCGGGGTTTGCCCTACCGCCCGCCGCCAGAAACTTGCACAAATTTTTGAGGCGGCGCTTGCCCCTTCGGGCCCCGGTTCCCGGAAGTCCGCTTTCAAACTTTTGTCTTGGGATCGCCGTCCGCGACGGCGAGCCTCTGGCGGCCTCCCGCTCCTCAGGCCCCGCCTGGGTTTTTTCTGCCGATGTTTCGTTTGTCCCTGCCCGCCGCCAACCGTTCCGGGCTCGACTCCCCGGAATTCTGTTTCCACAATTTCGTGGCGGTCCGCCGTCGTCGACGACGGATCCCTTGCAGATCCCCGAACTTTGGGTCCCAAACCGCTCGCTGCCATCATCGCCCGATCAACGTGAAAATAAAACAGTGGCCATCACCTCACGTCTTCCCAGCCGCCAGACTCCAGAGTCTCCACCGCCATCGCTGACCTAATTCAAACTCACTAACTTTTCCCGCGGTCGTACGTGCATTAATTGAAGGTATTAATGGCGGTTGGGGTATAAAATACCCAACCCACCTGAGTCATTATCATTCAGCAGGAATTGCAGCGAATTGGATAAACCATCATCTGGAGCCCACCGCCTTCGACTGTGTCATAATCATCGCCGTCAACTTCATTTCGTCGACCCCCCAGTGGATCCCACATCTCCCCACTCTACGTATTCGAGGTAGGCAATTGGTTGCCCTCCCGTGCATCTTTTTCATGATTTTCAAAGTTTTAAGTGAATGAACGATTGGTTAGGGAGGCATAAACTGATAGAGCATCAAGTGGCGCACCGAACCCATGTCTTGAAAATCTGCCAAACCCATAGAAAGGCCCTCACTGCCGATTCAGAACTTTCCCGTGGCACGACTGTTCTTCGTGCAGGGCAATCCATCACCCCGAGTCCGAGGCCCGTCTTCACCGTCAAACTTCAAAACTCCAAACTCATACCAACGGCAATCCCCCTCTCCGAGCCCGGTCTGTCGGACCTCCTCCCTCGGACTTCCGTTGGCCTTTCGCCATGCGTTAACGGCCGAGCAGCCCTGCCTCCCCGGTTGCCGCTTCCCGGTCTCGTCTTTGCTGTAAAATCTTGAAGCTTGAGGCTTTAAAATGAACCTCCGTCCTTTGGTTGTCCCAGGCCCAGAACCCCGCAGTTCTGTGTCCGGAGTTCTGCAAGTGATTTTCCTTCGGCAGTGGCAGTCACCGCCCGGCGCCCCGGCCTCCGGGCCCCACCGGTGCTTCAGCTTTTTAAGCCTTTGGCGAATGAAATTAATCCATCCTTATTGCCTTCGGGCCCCAGACGGTGGGATTCCCTACTAGGTTTTCTGTTGGCCCCACTGCACACTCTTTAGGCGTCAACGTTGGTGCTTTCCGGGCCCCAGAGCCCGCCTTTCGCTCCGCCGATGGCATTATTTTTTTCATGTCACGACCCTCGCGTCCCCGGGCTCTAGCTTCCAGACTTCTGTATTCTGAAGTCCATCACTCGCCTACCATCGGAAGCCTTCCACCACCTGCCCGGGCACTGGACCCTAGGCTTTTGTTTGTCGTGCTCTCTCGCCGAAACTCCTCACTGTCGCAGGCGCACCGGGCCCCGTGTCCTCAGAAGTCTGCCTCTCGCCTGCCGTTGCTGGCGAAAAATGTCGAGCGGCGCCTCGGTCCCCGGGCCCTGCCACTCCAAATGCCGCCGGGCCTAAATGACAAACTCATACCGCCGACCTTCTTGCCCCGAGCTTCCCTTGCCGGACTTCCTTGTGAGGATTGTCGTCCCAAAAGGCGAAGTCCACTTGCCTTCCAGGTGTCGCCGACCCGGACCTTCGAAAAAGTTGATTTTACGTCCACCACCTTCTGGCCCTCCAGGCCCCAGTCCTTGGACTTCCACCGCCGGATTTCCGCCCTCTGTCTGCCGTCACCAGCGGCCATCTGCTAGCGGCTTCCAGGCTTGAAACCTCTGGTGCCCCTTAAAGCCATCCAAATGATCTCCAAATTGGAATCCGACTTCGACCCACGTCCCAAATTATGCTCTTCTCCATCATGGGCCTCCTAAAACATTAAAATTTGGCCAAGAAGGGTCTCCGGGAGCTTTCATCTACGTTTTCCCTTCTAGATAGCATTCTTGCTTGTCTGCGTTCCGGCCCTCTGGGCCCGGATTGTCCAAATGCCCTAAAACGAAGATCGATAACATCTAAAGATAAGATTTATGATATACTTGATTGATTATTTAGATGTTGTTTTCAAAATATGGACTAACATGAATGCTTTTGGTGTTTTATTGTGCTAACTTTGCCCTTTCTTGCAGAATATATGGAATCGACTGCAGGAACTTCAGGGGCCTCTGCCAAAAAAGACAAGGGGAAAAAGTCAGGAAAGACCCCTCGGGGAAAGGAAGACAAGGATCAAATGAAGTACCAATTCCAGGGTGAGCCGCTCCACTCAAAGGTCTCAACGGACTGGAAGGAGATTTCAGATAAAAATATCGATCAGGTTGACATAGATGAATTCACTCAGAGGGTCAAGGTCAACCCGACAACGAAGAACGCCAGATTAATATGGCAATGTGGAATAGCTAAGGCCGCAGGCTTCCCTCCCTCTCTAGTGGCACCCGAAGTAGTGATGGCTTATCGAGAAGCCTATTAAACGGACACCAGAACGATTATGGATAAGGAGGGAAACATCCTTGCAGACATGTCGCCAAAAGGGATTACCAAAACATTCCACATTCCCACGTTCCAACAGATGGAGGTCCCTACATTAGAACAATGCCAAGCGGTGTGCGATGCTAATCCATCAAGGTGCAAAAAGTCAATCAATCTCCTTTGGCTTAACGAAAAATGGGGCAGCGCTGCGAAGGTTCCCCAAGAACTCTTTCGTAGCGATTTCCACGAGGACTACCATGACTTTGTGACCATGTTAAGTAGGGTCATGGGTCTTCCAACGACCGCCTACTTCCAGGAGTGGATGGCATATTACATTGAATAGATCCTGCAGGGGAATGAGGACATTACCACCAAGGTCTCATTCGACTAGGGAAGCATCATTAGCAACTGCTTCCATGAGCAATTTGTCAACGTGAAGAAGAGTTCTAAGTTCTATATGACCTCTTACCTGGTGTACTCCCTGGCGGGTCAAAGATAATATAGCAGGTTATTTGTAGCACCCGATAAGGGGCATAAGCGAGGGATGAAGCCATTTGACAAATATCTGCAACTCTAGTACCACAACTTCAAGAAGGAGTACTGTCAGATTAATGACACCTTCATTCACCATATCATTAGATTGATCACTGGAGACTTCGAGAGGAGAGTCTCTCACAGCGACAGGGCGCTCTTAAAAGAGTATGCCTTCTTGTTCATCCAATTCCCCAAGTTTACCTACATCCGGGCCCAGGGTTTCACGGAACGGCCAAATAGATTGCCACAGTACCCAAATGATAGGATCATCCTCCTGGAGCTTTTTCGACAGCTCCAACATATCCAGGCAATCTTCAGCAATAAACACATAGCAGGGATTTCCTACCCCATGACCCTCGGTCAGAGCCTATACCAATTACAGACTTCTCAATGTGCCAGTAATTTTGAGAAGGAGCTCAAGGACTACCATTTCGACTGGTACACCGCTCACCCAAGGATGGACCCACATGGCCATGTTAGGAAGGCGCTGGGGTCGACATATGCCCACCAATAACACATTGAAGATTTCTGGGCTGACTGCAGGGACAACAAGGAAGTGCGCGCAAGGCACTACATACGCATGACAGTGTTGTTCCTAAAAAGGGTGCAACCATGCCCGGTACCAGACCAGGCCGAGGAGGACGAGTCCACGATCATGCACCCAAGGTACCCTATAGTTGCTAACCTACCAATACTGTCAATCGACTGGGATGAACAAGAGGTCGATGACCTAGATACCATAACCCAGCCGATTCTAATTCACACTAGAGAGTGGATCAATGGGCAGGTGGCACACCTAAAGCACCAAGGGGTAGTCCTAACATATGAAGGGCTCAAGAGTGAGCCAAGCACCATGGAGGATGTTGCTGCCACCACGTCAACCGGCAGGACCTCCAAGTCTCCTCCAATCACTAGGTCCCAGAAAAGGAAAGGAACGGAGACTACACAGTCTCCTGATCCCAAGGAGCAAGCAAAGAAAGATACGAGAGGCTCATTTCCCAAAAGATTGAAATAATTGGTGAGTACGAAAGAACCCTGACCTCCTTTGGCTCTTCCTGCTCCTCCTGTTGCAGCGCCCACCTCGCTAGCTATGGTCACTGCGTCTCCGCCGGCAGTGGACATTTCTGTCCATCTTGCTCCTTCGCCCCCGGCCAGGTCGGTAGTCGTCATTGATTCCTCTTCTGGCATAACCACTCCTCCTTCCTCTACTACCATGTCTCCAATTACATCCCTCCCTTTGGCAACAATAACACCACCTATTCCTACTGCCACTATGCCTGAGATTCTTACAAGACACATGCAAAAGCTCTCCCCTAAGCTCTCACAGATCCTAATGGACCCAACTCTCCAGGCAGCCCCCGCCCAGGTCCTTGCAATAGGTCAACCTTCACAACCGCCAACAGGGCCGCTGGCTATGGAAGCTACAATGCAAATCTCGAAAGAGTTGGAGGAGCAAGAGCGGGAAGCCTCGAGGTCTATGGAGGAGGAGGCCGATGAATATCATGAGCACCTCAAGTACGAGCATCGAACCATTGACAAGGTGGTCTCTGAGGGGGAGGAGATAGGCTCTTCCGAGAGTGGAGATGAGGAGGGTGGCTCGGGTGCCAAGGAAATCATCCAGACTTTCGATGAGGACCTTGAAGAGGAATCGGCACAGCAACTAAAGAATGTTGGGGAGGAGGAAGAAAAGCCACCACATGGTGAAAAGGGGCAGCCGCCAGAAGAGCAGCAGATAAAAGATCTATCTGAGGTTGAAACCCTTACTTTCAAAAGCCCCGAGGCCGAGGATACTGAAGAGAAGAAAGAAGAAGAGGTAGCGAAAGAAGAAGGTCTCACCCGACAGCCGTCCACCAAGCTGCCTGTTAAACACCTCATGTTCATTCGTGACTCCGACGAAGAGGAGGAGGATGCTACCAAAGAGAAGGAAGAACCCCAAAAGGAAAAGGAGGTGGAGGTCTTGCCTCTGACTAAGAAGGGTGAGGGTAGCCAGGATGCACCCAAGGATAAATTTGTTATGCCTGATTGGTTGGAGAAGCAACATAAGAAAATGACCCTTGTGCTGAAGGACCCAAGGGCGAGATTGGAGGCCATCTTGGCTCGATCCCAGATCACGACAAAGAAGGAGAAGAAGCCCAAGGTCTGATCCAAGGTAACCATGGATGCTTCCGGTTCCCGAGCGGCACAAATTGCAATGCCTACAGTTGGCCAGATAGGGGTGAGCTATAATATCTCCACCATTGACTTGGGAACAACAACTAGAGAGCAAAAGGTTGGGCACCTTGAGGAGTCGGTGGCCATGGTGGTGCAACTGATAAAGTAGGACAAGGTCTCCAAGGATGAACTCAAGGTGCAGGTTGCTGCCCTAACCGACTACATACAGCAATGGTCCTCAGTGGATGACCTACCCACCACCTCTGCAGCTGCACCGCAGTTGCTCTCTAAAGAGTAGATCGACAAGATGGAGAGAAGGAAGAACTTAGAGAAAACTACTGAGGATTGGTTCCGACAAGTCACATACATCGGAAACATGGGAATCAGCCGGGTTGTGCAGACAACCAACAAGTTCTTGGACTTGATGGAATCTCTGGAGGGCATAAAGAGACTCTGCACCAATTTCCCTGCAACCTACGACTCCACCTTCCCAAGGATTGGGGCTATCCTTCAGATGCCTGAGGCCACGTGGGAGGAAAAGTTGGAACTTAAAGAAGAAAATCACTGGCTAGTGGATGTGTGGCACAAAGACCTCGACAACCAGAAGGAGAGGTTGGAGCAAATCCTTAACAAGGTGGATCCAGATATGGAGTAGATCAAAGAAATCTGGGCGGAATGCACCAAATATCTTAAGTTGATGACGGGCTATGATATGCCCATGGTATAAATGGATCCAGAGAAGATCAAGCCATACTTCCAAGAGAATATGAAGGACGGGACAGCCAAAGAAATCATAGCGGAGTTCCTGAGTTTTGCTGCCTGCGCCTTCGACCGATCAGAGCTATTCAGAGACCAAGGCTCGAAGTATGACGAAGATTAGAAAAGGCTAGAAGAGAATGCCAAGGAATGGAGCTACCAGGCATTACCATGTGAAATCTTTGAAATCGACAAGCTCCAGGCCGTCATCCTCAAGTACATAGAACACGCAGCTTCCGAGGAGCAAGAGGACAGCCCAGCCAAAGATAAAGATCTTCCTAAAGAGTAGCTACAGCAAAGAAAATAGCAATCAACTACAGGACGAAAGAGCTATAGTGTCATCCACAAGAGGACAAAATAGGGAAGAGACAGAAGTGTAATTTTAAATTGTAATCTATTTGGGGGTAGGTAAAACCCTATTTTGTAATGAATCTTGGCCATTCATTAAACTTTTAGAAAATTATAAACAGGGCACTCCTCTCATTTGCAAAAGGAAGAGTTGAGTTGTTGTAAAGACATGCTGCAGAAATTTATAAGAAATATCATTGACTTGGTGTATTTTCTTGATTTCTCTCATGTTATTTGATTCATTCTCCAATTTCACATGTTTAGCTTAGATCTTGTGTCTGTTTAGTTAAGCTATTTTCTTTCTTTGGATAAATCATAGGAATGTTGTTGGGTGATTGTGAAAGTTCCTGCCTTGTTGATGATCCCTTAGTCCATACTTTTTGCTATTTGCTGAAGGTAGATAGCTGTGCAAAGTTAGCATGGACTTGATTTGAAGCTGCCCCAAACATTTATCTTTGATTCATGCATGTATGTGGTGGATGAAGGATGAAATATCTGTAGCCCTTAGAAGATAGCACAATTTCTATGATACTATGAAATCCCTGGTTAAGTGGGATTTTGTTTTGAGGAATTGTCCATTGCAGGAACTCCATTGTCACTATTCATAGCAAGCTTCAGACTTAGGAACTTTTCCTCTCCTTCACCCTTTTCCTTTTTTTTTAGTAACTGACCTATGCTAAGGTTCATTGCACATTGTAAAGCCAAATCCAATAACTAGATGGAGTCCAATATTGATGTTCGAACCTACAACCAATTCATAATAGCTTTT
>VDFB02346374.1:0-89188 GCA_007258455.2 Sequoia sempervirens
TTGAATTGTACTTTTCTTAGAAAAATATGTATATACATATTTTCATTATATGCATTTATTTTGGAAGATTGAAATATATTTAAGTGGTTCCCTTATTTTACTATGTATGGTTTTTTGTTTTAAAAAAAATAATGATGAATAACAATGTTTATGTTAAATAAAAGAGGATGAATAAAATTATTGATCTAACTATACATAAGGGTTTCAACCCCTTATTTTTCTTAGAACAAAAGTAAAAAAACATGTGTTTTCTTTACGCACTTGTAGCTAGAGCCATCATGGCAACATAGGGTGGGGAATTGGGAGCCCCTACTCCCTAGAGGTTGAAAGCATGTGGGGTGTGGGTGCTCCAACCTACCCATTGTAGTGGGGATGTGGCCCTAGCAAGGGACACACCCTCCCATAGGGGGTCGACCCCCACAATAATTGTATACTCATTTGTATATTTTGTATCCATGTGTATGTTTTTTAGACTTGCAAACATAGGATTTTTATTTCTATAGTTATAATTGTTGGAAAATTAGGTGTCTCATCCTTGCAAAATTTTCCATTATTAACTTTTATTTGTCATTTAATATTTTCCCACAGTTGGTTATTATTTTATTCAGCTCCAACATAAAAGAGGGGCGTTTGAATTTGTAATTGGCACTTTTGCCACATGTCGGTGCCTTGAAAATTGAAATATTAGTTGTCAAAAGATTCCCACATGATAGTATATCATGGAAGGACCATTTGTAGATGTATTATGACATATTCTATGACAACTGTAAGGGTCAAAAATAAGGGAGAACAATTTGGACGTGAGAGCTTATTTTTAGACTGGAATCTTGGTTGAGAAGTTAAGCACGTGGTTTTGTAAAACCACAGATGGTTTCTTGTATAGCTAGAAGTCTATAAATTGGAGGCTTGAGGAGAAGTTTGTGAGAGAGGAGAGTTTTATGCAGGGTTATGCTGTCAATTTTTCTTCCAGAGGAGCAAGATGTAAATCTCCATGTTAAGGCCTTGAGCTTGCAAGTGTATTGTAACATGTTTCTTGTTGTAGTTTAATACATTGGTTCGATGCTTTGGAGGGTGGGGTTTTTTACCTGAAAGGGTTTTCCCCGCGTATATTGGTGTCTCTTCTCTTATGTCTATCTTCTTTTGTTCTTCTTCTTTTCATGTTCTTAAAATGTTAACATATATGTCGTTATGCTGCTGAATTTTATTTAGATCTGTAAACTACATTACCTTTCCTCTAAGGGTTAATGAGATGGGAAATCAACTATGTATGTTTCCGCTTTAAGGGCATAGTAGTATGTGCTTGCATCAAGTTACTGAACATATGTTTAAGAAAAATATAAGATGTTGTAAGGTGCATGTTGGGTTCTCCTTTCCCTTTCAATAATTTGTCAAAAAATATAGTGAGACGAAAGTGTTTATATATATAAACTAATTATGTTTAGCTCAATATTTACTAGACTAGTAGTATTATTTACTATCGGGAAAATAATATTGTTTAAACAATTAATGGAAAGGTAAAAACATAAATAAAAAAGAAATAGTAAAAACAAAACTAAATAAAATAAACAACTAGTTACCTTGAAATGGAAAGGTTTCTATCTTTTGCTCAATCTCCTTTTCACAATTTTCTTCAATGAGGAATGAGAGATAAGAGGTTGCCTTTAAAGACAAAAAAATGGGCTTTTCGAGTTGCCCTAGTAATTAGAGGCCACTAATAGAGTTTGGGAAAGTCATTAACTTTCTTAAGTGAATTTAATTTATTTTACCTTTCTATAGTACAATCTTAGGAGATTTGATTAATTAATTGAAAATTGGAGGTACCTTAGCTATAGGTAGATTTTATCATAATGTTTTAAACCCAGTTTTCACTATTAAATGATTTATCAAATTTCTTATTTAATTTAATTAATAAATTAACTTAATTATTTTCATACGACAAATATTTAGTAGGATTTGAAAATTTATTTATAATGTTATTAAATTAATGTTGAAAATTGACCCTTCGAGAAAAATAAATAAATAGAGTTTGAATAAAATGCATATTTAATTTTTGTTGTGGTTTTATTATATTATTAAATTCTCAAAAAATCAAAATGTCAACTTATTCACTACTCAAATCATGAGATAGACTAGTCCAATTAATGTGACTATTTTCTACAGTAGTGGATTAATTTAATAAGACCAATTAATGTGATTGTTTTCTAAAGTAGTGGATTAATTTAACAAGATAGACTAGTCCAATTAATGTGATGCATCTAAAGATCCCACAACAAGCATATAATATGAAGTCCAATATTCACCCTACGTCACTCCCTACTTGGTAATGAATGAAGAATAGGTATGGTTTTTGAGAGAAACTAGAAGGAAATCCATTGCCTTATGAATAATCTATATTTCCAATCCTACACCATGTTTGATTTATTAAGATTCAAATTTTAAATATTCATATAAATTTTAACAAATTTTTAACCCTATTTACAAATGTAAATGAACAATAATCATTATTTATTTGGGTAAAAGAATTCATAACATCCCCCCCAATAGATTAGTTTTTATTATTAGTAGCATGGGGTTTATCTGTATCACTAATCATCATAATCAACTTAATTAAATTATATGTGGATATTTATTATGAACATATTGAGTTATGTTTATTGAAAAAAATCCATTTAATTTCATCAATTGCTCTATTAGATATAATTTACTAGCTCTTCTTATCAATATTTTCCTTGAGTTAGTTATTTTTTTAGATAAATTCTCATTTAAAAGATAACCTTAATTCGCATAAAATGAATCTTAATTGGCAGTTGGTCTTCCTAAGTCCCCATTGATAAGATTTCTCTTTTTCATGACTCATTTGATTCTTGTAGAGGGTAATTCAATAGGCTTAACTTTAGAGTGTTGGGTAATATTATGATCAATATATATTATGGGTTATATTATTTTCCTAACCTTAATGATTTTTCAGCATGATTACTCCCTTTTATGGTATGAATATTGTTTGAATCCACTACATCAGGTCATTACCCTACCTCGTATAACAATCTCACAAGCACCAATAGAATGTCCAAAAACATGTTAAAATGTTATTTGTTCAATACCCATCCTAAATTATGTAATTGTTAGCCTCATTTTGACACCATAACATTTAAACTTTTTGTGTCAAAATGATAAGTGTTGGCATGCATCAAACACCTATCTCGAGTAGATTCCAGTTGCAAATTGATAGTACCACATGTTTCCAATGCTATTCCTTGTCCTTTCCCATCTGTGGAGCATCACAGTTGATTTAATTCATATGCAAAAGTTTGGTAGTTTGAAGAAGAACCATCTTCCACTTCAGTTGAATTCCTACGAGCAGTCACATAAGAAATAATTAAATGTAATAATCCATCAGACCTAGTACAAAATCCTTTTATAGAGGTGTTTACGACTTCCTTTCACCTAATGTGGCAAGTTTTTAGATCAAAACATCTTCTAGTTTAAGAGATTTTAAAACTTCAATTCTTCAACTAGTTGTTTGTGGAAACAATTAAATTTGGATATTTGTAGAAGCTATGGAAAAACAATTTGGCAAGGAGGTTCCTCATATTATTATTGATAATCTGGCTAGTTTTCAGATCAACCCACTTCTTATTTTGTAAGATATTAAAACTTTTATTTTTGTTGATCAAGCCATGAGAACAATTAGATCAAAGGTTTTATTTAGTCAAAATGAAATTATATTTTTGGGTTTTGATGTTTTAATGATTTGTATCAATCCAACAACGTTTCATGGGAAATCGTTGACCTAATCAAAAGTTACGTTCCTTTTCTCTCGCGACCTTAAAGGTTAATGACTCCAAAAAGGATGCACATTTCTTCATGAATTCATAACTTTTGTTCAAACAAGTTCATTAGAAAAGTCATTTCAAATGCTATTATGCTCAATCTTCAACAAGTTAGCAATTAAGCTTTGTACGTGCACCTTTTTTCCAAATCCTAACCTTTAAAAGGTAAAGGTTAGAAAATAAGGTTTAACTATGCACCTTTTCGCCAAATCTTAACCTTTAAAAGGCAAAGGTTAAAAAATAAGATTGAACTGTGCACCTTTTTGCCAAATCCTAAC
Source organism: Sequoia sempervirens (assembly GCA_007258455.2). Classification (NCBI taxonomy): domain Eukaryota; kingdom Viridiplantae; phylum Streptophyta; class Pinopsida; order Cupressales; family Cupressaceae; genus Sequoia; species Sequoia sempervirens. The sequence goes on from VDFB02346374.1 coordinate 4,109, forward strand.
CTTTAAAAGGCAAAGGTTAGAAAATAAGGTTGAACTGCATACCTTTTTTCCAAATCCTAACCTTTAAAAGGCAAAGGTTAGAAAATAAGGTTGAATTGCACACCTTTTTGCCAAATCCTAACCTTTAAAAGGAAAAGGTTAGAAAATAAAGTTGAATTGTGCACCTTTTTGTCAAATCCTAACCTTTAAAAGGAAAAGGTTAGAAAATAAGGTTTAAATGAACACATTTTTGCCAAATCCTAACCTTTAAAAGGTGAAGGTTCGAAAATACAGCTTAATCACATGATTTTACATGATTTCACAACTCACTTGACTCAAAGATGAAAGGTTGTGAATTTTCATGACCCAAAAGTTTTGAGTTATGAATATCTCGTAAAAGAAATTGCTTAGAGAAGAGACATTTATTTATTTTCTCACAAGAAATAACAATTGCAACCTACATACAAAAAAATGGGAGACTTGGAACAACATGTGGGCATCCATTGAATCATAATGGTTGGGGCTTTTTTTGTTAGATATTGTAGTTGCAAGTGCCTTGGTAGACATGTATGCAATGTGGAAGCATAGGCAACACGAGAATTGTTCAATAGAATGCCTCAAAGATATGTATTCTCATGGAATGTCAATGATTATAGAGTATACACAAAATAGGTTTGTTGAATAGGTTTTTGAAGCTCTCAAGTAAATACAATTGTGTTGGGTGTTGGAAAACATTTTAAATGATATTTTTTTCAGTTTAACATAGTCGTAGTAAAATTGCAATATATTTTTCATTTCTTAATGAAATTTTAAAATTTAAAATGTTTTAAAATGTAGAAGAACAAAATTATAAAACCTTTTTTTTTTTAAGAAAGTATGAGTGATTTGTGAGCAGTACAACACAAAAATATGGCATGAAGAAGAAGGCGTGATTCATTTGTAGGTACACAAATTGTTTGACAAAATGTCTTGATAATGTGTTGTCTTATGGGATGCAATAGGCACAAGTTATCATTTGAAAGTGGTCTATTGAGAATGAAGAAATGTCAAAGCAAGTAAATGAATTACTAAATGATATATTAGAGGATAAGTTTCCAGTGGTTTTAAAGGATTTTCTTTTATTTGAACAATCATCTAGTTTGGATCTTCAATATGAGGACGTGTGGGTTGAAGAGACTTTGATTGAAGAGGATTCGATTTTGAACATATTATTCATTCCCTATTGTGAACCATTTTGTATTTTCTTGTATGAAAATATGTGTCAATTTTTGTTATTCCACAAAGAGGACAAGATGACAATGTTGAGTGCCAAGAACATCTTGAAAAAGTATAAGAGAGAAAGTAGACAAAGGTGGAGAACTACATCGACAAAATCAAGGAATTGGTATTTCTTCGAAGTTATGGGTTACTAGTTACCTTTTTAGGAAAGTGACTTATGTCACTCCTTGTAACTAAAGGTTAGAAAATGAACCTTATTTACGAAAAAGTGATGAAAATCCTAACTAAATAAGGTAAATATTATTTTCTAATTCATTGTATTTCAAAAAAGGTAGTTGAGGTAGTTACTAGGTAGTTATAGGAAGGAAGCCTATAAATATCAAGCTATTTGCATTGTTTTGGAGAGTTTTTATCAAGCCTTTTGGCTTGACACTTTGTATCTAGGATTTTTTGGAATTGTATAATTTCAAAGAGATAATAAAGAATGCATTTGGTTCATATGTCCTAAACGTGTTTTTAAATTATTATTGTTGATTTCTCATATGTTAAATTGGCAATCTCTTTGTGTAATTATGAAAACCATTGGTCATCTGTTCAAACAATCTATGCAATTGATGAAACACAATCATTTCTTGATATCTTGGTTTGAATGTGTTGAAGTAGCTTATCTCTTCGTATGTTGAGACTTGTCCATCTTTCCTTCATTATCATTGCATATCAAAACATATTTTAAAACCTATTTTGTAATAGGTTTAATCAATTGTGAAATCTCAGTTGGTATTCGTATGTCTACCATTAAGGTTTTTATCATTCATTTTTCTTTAGTTTTGCCTTTTATCCTTTATAAACTTTCAAGTTAAAGGTACACAAAAACCCCCAAAACCCCCATCATATGAGGGAGTTGCCCCTCTCAAACGCAAAGGAAGGCCACTATTCTATAATGATCTCTCCAATTGTTGGAACAATTGTCACTGCTCTTCAAGCAAATAAGGTCATTTTTGGAGAAATAATCACAGTGACAAATTTGTTTACCAACAATAACGAATTTTGACGTTTATCGTTTGGGCTTCAAATTTTATGCACATACACACAAATAAAAAATCAAGGCTAATTGAGGACCAATCAAAGTTAGTGTCATACATCCCTTTTCATATAATTTCAATATAATTTCCTACACAAGGTTAGTATATAAAGTATACAAAAATAATAATTAAGGGTCATCTCTCCTCCTATAGAACTCTAGATGTCCCATTTCATGACCCATAAAAACTTTTTTTTTCTTCATTAAACATTTTAAATTCATTACCATTCACCACTATTTAAATCATATCTTACTTCCTATAAGTTGTGCATATACATTACTTTTCCTATATGTTCTTATAAGTTAAAACAAACTTGTAATGGAAAAGTAATAGTATGGGGAATGTGTTGTAAGTATGTTACAGCTGTTGTCATTGATGTCAACAGAATGTAGATTGCTAATGATGTTGTCTTAGTTGTTAGTAGAGTGGCAATGTCTCGATGGTTGCATATGTTGCAATCAAGGTGTTGGTCAGAAAGTATTACATGTATGATGTTGGATGTCATGAGCTGCTATAACAATTCTATATTTCCTATTACTCATGTAAAAGTAAATGATGTTGTGAATGTTGCATTCACTGTCTATTGATTTTCTTACTGTCAGTGGGTCAAGTAGTTGCACTAAAAAGCTTTGGAGAATGCTCCACATTCCTTTGTATTAGAAGATAAGGTCTTGTGGTTTGGAAGATAGATAGAATCAAGAGTGAAGCATGTATTTTTTTGTTTCTAGATCATAGAAGTCACTGTAAAATTTTCCCGAGTTAGTAGAATGGAGACTGTGCTAGTGCAATCATGAAAGGTTCATAGAAATGCTCCACATTTCTCTATAGTTGTTGTTTTGGACTTGCGGTGTGGAGTATTAGCTTACAATGTCCATTTGTCTTCTCCATTCATCTTTCAGTTGTTGATATGTACCGCAAGTCATGTTTCTTAATGTTTTGTGTTGTTTGGGTTTGCAAAAGATACTAATTATGTGTTTGTCTACTTCAACCAACATATTTTTGAATGAAGTTGTAAAAGGAAGGCATGGAAATGTTTTTGAATATCATTTGATGCTTGTGATGTAATCTTCATGATGTTATCTGGTATCTTCGATATTGTGTGTGGTTTGGAATTAATATTTTGAGGGTTAAGTGTTTGTTGGGCCAACTTGACCTACATTAAGTTGTTTGCACCAAGTTTTTGTGGTGTGCACCAACATGAGATTATGTGTAGAGATAAAGTAGGTCATGCTTATCTCTTGGCTTGGATTGCATTGAATTTCCCTTTCCCATGGATGTTTTGGAGCCGACTCATATGGTCGTTGTACATTTCATGTTTATTCTTTTCTTGGCTGACAAGGAGAAATTTTTTTGATGATTGCAGAAGGTATAAATGAAGGATCAAGTATATATATGATCGAGTGTGGTGAAAAATACTATGTGTTCAATGTGATGCTGAAAGTAGTTCACTAAAGGCAGAGGAATGAGTGCAAATTTTTAGAGAAGTGTTTGATGTATGTTGAAGGCAATGAGCTAAAAGTAGAAGAGAATAAGTAAAATACTAAAGGCAGTGAGTCAAAAAAAGTATGTAAGTGAGTACCAAAGCCAATGAGCCAAAGGTAGAAGTACAAATGTGAGTGTTGGAGGCAGTGAGCCAAAGGTAGAAGTACAAATGTGAGTGCTATAGGTAGTGATCCAAAAGAAAAGGAGAGTAAGTGAAGTGTTGAAGGCAGTGTATCAGAGGCAACAAAGGTGTTGGAGAGGCAGTTGTGTATCTGATTTATCAAGTATTGTATTTTGAGGGTGCAACCACTTCTGTAATTGTTGTAATTGGCAGGGAGTAGTGAACTTCCATTGGTTGATACCATAAAACTTGTAACTATTATTTCATTTTTGTGAGGTTAGATTTGGACAGTAGCTCCAAGCAACTTTCTCATCATGGTTTTTCCCTTGTTGGGTTTTCCATGTAAATCTGATGTTGTGGTAATATGTTTGTGCTTTATCTGGTTAAGGTAATAATAAGTTTTGATTGATAAGTTTGAATTGGATTAAATTGAGGGATATACTGATTCACCCCTCTCTCAGTATATATGTGTTCTAACAAAATGTCCCATAAAAACAAGGTTTTTAAGCTTTCAATTTTTGTAGAAGATTATGTTACTATATTTTTTTATAAAAATCCAACAAAGAGGGAGTTTTTGTTCTATTTATCTAGTTTACTTGCCTAATGGTGAAGTCATAAAATCAGTGGAAGGTATTAAAAACCCTATCTTCAACCACTTTAAATGGGTAGATCCAAACCTTTAAACAAGATTTTATCCAAGATTTCTACTCTTTTTATTCCTAATCAAAACACTGAAATAAAAAATTGGTTATTATAGAGGAATTTTAAAAATGGATTAACATGAAAAGGGATAAATCCCCTACGCTTGATGGTTTCAATGATAGTTTTTACCAAGAATTTATTGGGATATCATCAAGCATAATATTTTACATATGGTTGAATATTGTAGATTGCAACATAGTCTTCATGGAGGAATCGACTCCTTCTTCCTTAACTTGGTCCAATAGAATCTCAAGCTACTACCATTGGAAGGTACAAAGGCCAATCTCTCACTGTGACACATCAAGTATAAAATTATTTCAAGGATTAGAGCTAAGATGCTTGAAAACATGTGATCCCAATACTTATTTTGAAAGAGAAAATTAGTTTTGTTCCTTCTAAACACATTCCCAATGGGGTCATTCTCACCTAAGAATTCATTCACTCTAATATTCAACCCTATAATAACATCATGGCCATGAAACTAGGTATGGCCAATGCTTTTGACAAGATACATCATGAAGTTATCTTCTAAACTTTCTTAAAATGTTATTTAAAATTGAAATGGTGGATTGGATAAACTCTTGTTTTCTTAGTCCTTAGATAACTATTTTAGGAAATATCCTCTCTTCCTTCTTCAAACTTTCTAAATTTTTGTGGCAAGGGTGCTTGCTCTCCCCCTTCTTATTCATCTTTGTAGTCAAACTTCTTGGAATAAATATTGAAAAGTAGAGGAACCTTAAAATACCTTAGTCATTCTTGCTTTTCAAAGGGGGTGGAAATGAGGGCAAGAAATTAACCATGCTCAATTTACATATGACATTATTCTCTTAGGTAGAGGTTCAAAGTAGATTGAGAGAATGTTTTCTAATGTTCAATCTTTTTGTAGACATTACAAGTAGTAAAACCAATAGATCCAAGTCAATCATTTTATGTTTTCTTCATCACCTTTGAAAGGTGATTAAGATTTCTAGGATTATTAGATTTAAGGTTATTAATTTTTGGACTCCTTTATTTATTTATGAGTGCTCATATATCTTAGCAATCTTAAAGCCCAACACTGGAGAAAATCCTATATAAAATGAAGGAAAAAATTAACAATTGGTCTAAATACTAGTTAATCCCTCTTGCCTATGTTCTTCTAATAAATTTCATTCAAACAACTCTCCTCATTTTTTAAATGAGCATGATGTGTGCCCTAGAAGGTGGTATTCACAAGATGGAGCAAATCATGTTAAAAAAATTATGTGAGAAATAAGTAAACATTACAACAAAAAGAAACTTCATTTGGTGAAGTGGGGGCATATGCTAACAAGCAAGGACAGTGGGCTTGGATTGAAAATGAGATCATATCAAAAAGGTTTGGGAAACTATTTTTTATGAAGAATGATCAACTAGATAATGATAGCTAGTGGTTGAAATTCCTCCATCTAAAGTACAAATGTCATAATAGCTTAGGGGTGCTTCAAGTCAATTATATTGACATGAAAATACATGTCTAGGAAAATACAAAAAGTTCAAAGGATATTATTTTTCACAACCTTTCTTAGATGTTTGGCAATGGCGATAAGATTTTAATTTTTAAGGACAAAATAATGGGACAATTTTAACCTTCTATTTTTGATAGACTAAGAATATGGATTTATGCAAATAATATTCTTTTTCTAGTCAAATTATTAATTTTAATCTTTCATCTAACATCAAGTCTTATTAGGAACTCAATATCTCTCAAGATTTAAAAATCTTGACACACCTTTACATTTTATATGGAAGGATGAATCTCTATAGGCCCCAAAGTAGACATTAAATTAAATTGCCCAGGGGAATTCTAAATATTCAAGCTCCCATTCTATGAAAAGGGTTATAAATTTCTTAGAGGTTCTCACCTCCCTTGGCCTAGATGAAATCAAATTTGGCATAGGATTCTATGCCTAAGATTTTTTTTTTTCAATATGGCTTCTTCATCAAAACCGACAACTCACTCTTGATGATTTAAAGAAAATGCATACTATTAGTCCTAATTGGTGTGCTTTATGTCATAATATTGAAGAAACTAGAAAGAGCCGCTTAAATTCATTACAACTATGTTAAGGAGGTCTTGAAAATCATCCTTTTCAACTTCTCTAACTCTCTACAAACTCCTTTATCTTTAATGTCTTTTCAATGGATTTAAAGTAACTCTATCTAACTCTCTAAAGTCAATGTTCTTATTCTTAGATACATTTTTTAAGGTCTTTAGTTCAAGCTAGAAATTCTTTGAGCTTCTTAAATGAGTGCTCTCCTTCTTGGGCTACAATTATTCAAACCTAGGCTCTTTTGAAAGAATCAACCAACACTTTTCAAAGCAAATGCAACAAGAAAAATTAGTTTTAAAATAATTCCCAACATATTATTCCTTATGGTTCTTCCCTCCTTTTTATGGAGCCTCTAAAGGAAATCTAGGAGTAACTAGGGGATGTGGTGTTTTGCTAAAAAGTGGAAAAATCTTCCTTAGATATGTAGTGGGTCTTGGTTCTACCACTAACAATATTGCAAAGGCTTAGGCACTAAAGCTAGGCTCAAGTTTGGCCAAAAATAATATAATTGTCTCTCTAAAAATTTATGGGGACTCACAATTCATAGTCAAAGTCATGAGCAAAGGATTTTAAAAATCTATTGAAATATCTTACATTGCCAAAGTCATCCTTCTTCTTCTCAAACATTTAACAAAGGTGGTTGTCAACATATTCATAGAAATTTTAACAAAAAATTGAACAACTTGACAAATACCTAGAAAAGTTTGAATCTAGTGCAACCTTCTACTCCTACCACTTATTCTTAATCCTTCTTGAGTCATCCCCCTCTTGATATTTATGTTTATGTCATTCTTATTTACTCTAGAGTTTTTGTTTTGGCTTATTATTTTACCTTGAGAATCTTTTGCTCTAAGATTCTCCCATGGCTATTCGATTGTGAAGCATAATCATGAAAAGATCACTATAAATTATTATAATTTCTATGCACAAATAAACATTTTCTTATTTCTTAGTTAAAAAAATAAAATTCTATTATATTTCTTAAGATCCATTCACCATTATGAATTATTAGTACATAGAATATGAGAGAAATATCATTTTCTTGTGATACAAGAAATTGAATATATTTGAACAAGATTTTGTAAATATATTTTCCAAAATATCCTAATAACGATTATCTAAAAAGATGTTTCAATTTTTTTAATTAAAACTCAAAAATTTAAAAACATCCACCATTAATCCCATTTGAAATCTTAAAAACATTCACCACTAATCCCATTTGAGATCTTAAAAACATTCACCACAATACCATTTGAACAAATTACTAAAAAAAATTTCAAGATAATGTTTAATACAATTTTTTGCACTTATTTTGTCTCTGTTGATTCATCCTTTGGTGAAAATGATTACTTAACCAGTAAAAGACGGCAGGATGGACTAATTATTAAAGTATTTTTAATTTAAAATGACTCCTCTGTTTAAATTCTCGTTCAGTAAGGAGAAAATTATCATTATATTGAAGAATTGCAATCCCATATATTCCTAACCACATACCACAACTGCCAACCAGTTGCGCTCCTTACCATGATAACCGTTACAGAGGTGGTTTTGGAAAAAAGGACTCTGGATACCATGCAGGACTGTTATTCATGGCAGTGATAGCCTCCTACGTATAACGGCAGTTATGGAGTGCAGTCATGGCTGAACATCAGCTTGCACCATGGAAAAGTGGTGATGGGAATGTTCATTACAGGTGTTATTGAGAATTTGTCAGGCGAAGTGAGTGCAATGAGTCATTTAAATAAGTCAAAATCTATTGTGTTCTTGTCTAAATCAAAATAGATGAAGAGTCGTCGTCAACAGATGAATCATCTAAACAAGTCAAAGTTTAAAGTGTTTTGTTTAATTCAAAATAGATGAAGAATCGCCAACAATATGATTGACCAGAAAACAAAAAAAAATAAGAATGTCTGTCATGTGGATGGATCTATAATAACCATTTTCATACAGCAGAGGGAATCCACTGAGGTCTTCAAGCCCACTACTATCTCTGCTTACTGTTATGCCAGGCTAGATTGGGTTGCTCATGACAAGGAGGATTTTGTCATTTTCAAGGTGGAATTCGCCAGACACAAAAGATTGTTGGGAAATTGTGTATGACAAGGACTGGGTTCTTTCTCTTTTACAAAAGGAGTCTGCAGCCACATTAGTACCTGTCTTTGAAATATTGCTTGGAAGGACGTTTGTCATTTTCCAAACTTTCATTACATTTTAGCAGTGACTGGAAAGAGTAATACCTGAGCACATCTGAGCAGAGAGAGAGGTTCCTTGTGATTTGGAGTAAAGACATATGAATGCCTGTCTCAGCGTGAGGACAACATTTTGTCAGTGATTTTGAGCAGACATTACGAGTAACTGTTCTGTGACATTTTCGTTGGTGGCTAGGCTTACGTGAAGGCCCACATAGAATGCAAGTATAATGACTGGCTATCAGTAAACTGTACAAGCCTTATACATTTTAATTACTGTCTAAAATGGACTTTCTCATTGCAGTACTGCCACAAAGGACCATGGCACGTGCTAATGGAATCTCGTAGCTTGTGATGTATGAGTTATCCATATTTCCAATCACTTATGGGTTATCACTAATTTGGTCTAATGGTCTATTATCCATACCTGTTGTAAAGGTAAAGATAAAGAGCAGGTTTTTGAAAGGGTTTCAATTCTTATAGAATTAAGATAACAGAAAATAAATAAAATAGATGTTAAAAATCATAATATAAGTGAAATTATAGTAAAATAACAACATACTACTCTCTCAATAACAAAAAGTTATAAAAATCATATAAAATCATAAACAAAAGAATAAAAAGGGGACATCAAAGTTCATTCAAGACTATCGCAAGGTTCCACTTGTCTTGTAAGGCTTGGAGATGAGTGGTCAAGGCTTATGCACATCCTTGACTTTGCCTCCCCTTTTACAAGTTTAATATCAAACTCATAGAACACACAATAAAATGTTTGTAATTTTGATTAATAATTTACATATAAATTTTATAAATTAGTTCTTTATAACTAGTGCCTAAAACATTAAGTATGGTTTATGCTTATAAGATCTATATAATCATTCAAATTTAATGAGTTCAAGGTAAATAAATAAATCTAAAAAAATTATTAAAAAATTGCTAAAAAAGTATCACCAACTACTTCTAAGATGGAAAATATACTATAGGATCAATACAACCCCCTTCCCTACTAGCCATCACTTGTCAATTTAAGAATGAAAAAATAATCTGCACTCTAGGTGTTGTTAAACAAATAATTTGCACTCTAGGTGTTGAATGAAAGGACAAACCCTAGTTCATTTTAAGCAACCAAGAATCAATAAGCATCATCTAGCACCATAGAAGATCATGAAGTATCAAGGAAACATCTTATCACATCATGATATCAAATTCTATTTGCATACAAAATTTATATTTACATTGACCAAAAAAATTCATGATTGTTTGGCATGTTTTTAAACTTATACACATAATTGAATTGATTCAAGAGGTTTGAATAAGGAGAAACTCCGTACACAATAAAATCCAATAGTATCTATAAATGCCACTAAGCTTCCAATTACAAGTTCAAATGCTTTAGACAAACAAGTTACTAAAGACCAAGAGCATAGAGATGGAATTCACAAACAAAGGTTGAATAATCAAATCTAAGATCGAATCTATGGTCAAAAAGATCACTTTCATAATGAGAGTTTATCATTTTAACATGACATAATTTTAAGTCTAAAACACATTAATGAATTGCAAAACATTATTTATCACAATATATTAGGTACCAAATCATAAAGTTAAGCAAATTTATTTTCTTTATTAATTTTAATACTTATTAAGAAATATTTACATGTAATGTTTCAATCTCATCTCATTATTCTATAGTTGATTGTTTATTATTGTTGATTAATTATTTTGAAGTGGATTATTTATCTAGAAATCATGTAATTATATAAGATATCCTACATGTAATTTTCAAATTCTAAAACATTAATCTCAAACATTTTTTATACAATTTAAAGGTAATATAATAAATGTGGTTTGTGATACATTCTATAAATTAGATGATAAAAACACAAACAACTTTGAAATTTTAAAAATATATTATATCAACAATTACAATTTATTTGTTACAAAATTTGAAGTGACTTAGAAGGAAATAGTTCATTAAATTAATAGTATTCTTTGCAAATCATATGACATGATATATATCCACATGAACTTACCATAAATTTTGCATTCTAAACAAAAATATAAGACCATTGAGATCACATAAAACTATATTATAACCATATGCAATATCATGATAATTTGAATCAAACTTGAATATCTTTGTAAGTATGAAGTGTATGCAAGAAACTTTGGTGAACATTATTAAGTGTTTCTTTCATATTCAAAATAGGACATATTTAAATAGCCATGTTAAAAGGGATCTTGATAGACATTTTTATTATTATCTTGAGAGACATATTAAAATGTATACATTTAGTCATTTTAAAGGCGACTTTAATGAATTAAGTCATTATATTTTGGTATTTTCTTTCACATTTGTGTTGGTAATAGTTACAAAGCAAGGGGTTGCTTAACATATAAATGAAAGGAAGCTAAAATAATAGAAATGCTTCCTACACTAATCTATGAGAGAAGATGTACAAAAAAACAATCAAAATAGTTAGGAAAGAAATAGATACACAAAATATTCACAATAACATAATGTTTATCTTGAGAAACTTTTTTGAGAAAAAGCTCATCCTCAAAACTTGAATTAAATTTATTCCTAGCAACACCAATAAGGTTATAATATTAATTCAAACCCAAAATTTCATAGGAGACAACACTAAAATATAGATTTGGAGTGATTCCAACAACATAATTTGATATCCCTACAATACACTATATAAACTTTCATCTCAAACACCAAATGAATAGAAGAAGAGAGATACATAAAATTGAAAGAAAATGGAGGTGCAAAATATGCTTCCTACACTAATTTGTGTAAGAGGTCATATGTGTAAAAATTAAATTAATCATACATTTACAAGAAAACAAACATAAAATCAATATAACATAACATAATAATTCACATGGGGAAAATACTCTAAGGATAAAAATCCCACACTCCAAAGAAACTCAATGTATTGTTTAGTAATTACTAGTTACAATATGCTTGTAGATTCTAAGCCTTTATAAGAATATCACCAACAAGAGATTTAGAGAAATTTTAGTAGCATAATATTACTTACAAAACTCACTATGAAACCTCCATCTCAAGCGCTCAATAATCAAGAGAAGCAATACATTAAACAATCAAATGGTAATCAAGAAAACTTGAGCTAAAACCACCCAAAATATAGTGTTCAAATCCTTAGTTAAAAATCTAATGCCTAAATCCTCCTAAGATGAGTCTATAGGATTAAAAAATCCTATTCCTTCCACCTTGGTCATAAGCTCGTCATAATCAATTTACCAACATGGGAACTCTATTTTGACTCTATTATATATATATATATATATATTTATTATGGTGCTCCATTTAACATGCATCATAAGTTGGTCAACAAGTGTCACCCCTTCTTATAGCTCTCTTATACATGTTATAGATGCTCTTACATTTTTGATGTGGGAGACCCAACTTTTGAAGGCCATAAATTTTGATCTAGGAAGCTAATTGAGCCTATTTTTGTAAAAATTATAGAGCTTGAAGAGTGTCATGTCGCCATAATTAGCTTGCTCCAATTAACACCCATTTCATCACTTTTTCAAGGCCAAAAATAACCTCTAGAGCCTTAAAATTTATATATATTTTGTTCTATAGCCCAAAATTTGAGAGGTTTTTAACCTTAGGATGCCTGCGCGTTTGAAAAACCTTTCCTAACATTCTATCACTTGTCAATCACATTGAAAGAGAAAATACAATACTAATTCTATCTTGAATATCTACTAAGGGCTCATAGACTCACTACACCGCTTGAATTTCTCTATATGTTGGCATCCACAACACTCTTTAAAGTGTCAACTTTCTCTAGCATCATCCTCCCATACTCTAGATCATGTCACGAAAGAAATGGTATTGGATGTTTGTCAAGTTCATCCTTGTACATGAAAGGTTAAGTTCTTTTCCAAACATATCACATTTTGACTATCACAAAGAACTCTAATAGATCCATAACTTATCCCCATATCTAAATATAATATCTTACACTAAATGACCTTCTTAGAGCTATGATTATTTTCCATGTGCTCAACCTTTATAGTGGCTAAAATGGAATATCCTACCACTTACTCATCTAAATAATATGAAAAACAAATAAACTAAACACATATCCACATGTGGATTTTTTTTATCAACATTTCCTACTCAATCTAAATCCATGAATATTCACTGAGTGTAGGTACTCTATAAAATCACCAAGATAGAGAATAAAATACTTTGAGGCACCCCATAAATGTTTAGAGGCCCTATTAATTGCATCTCAACGATCCCATTAAGATTAGCCATAAAGCGACTCAAGACTCCCACTACTTGGGCATTGTCTAGTCTAGTATAGACCATAACATACATCAAAATCCTAACTAAATTTTGTGTAAGGAACATGGGCCATATCATCCATCTCTGTGGATGTTGTATGTGCATTATTTCACTAAAAAATTTATTCCCACAAAAGTAGGAACACTCAATGGCCTATAATCTATCATGTTAAAATATCATAATACAAAGTTCACAAACTTACTTTGGCCCAACCAAATATTTCTACTCATTCTATATCTTTGAATCTCTATACCCAAGATATAATTGGCAGTCCCCAAGTCCTTCATGACACATTATGCTAAAAAATAAAACTTCATTTAATCATAAATTGCATCCTTACTATTACCAAGAATAACATATCATCTATGTACAATGCAATAGCAAGGAATTGATGATTTTCCATTGTATAATAAACATATTAATATGATTTGGATCTCATAAATCCCAAGCCCAAACAAATGAATCCATTTTTTGGTACTGCATTCTAGGAGATTGTTTGAGACCATACACATACTTTTCAATCTATAAATCAAAGACTCCTTGTCTTTAACAATATTATGCCATGGTTGTGTCATTTACATATCTTCCTCTAAGTCACTATTGAGGAAGGTTATCTTCATATCCATTTGTTCTATATCCAAATTAAAATATACTACTATCTAGAGAGCAAGAACCTAAATGATGCAAGCTTAGCAACTAGAATTTTTTTACCAATGTTTATCACCTCAACTTGGGAATATATTTTTGTAGCCAATCTTGCCTTGTAATTTTGAACACCACCATATGAATTAATCTTCTATTTGAATGCACATTTACATCCAATAGGATTTTCTACTTTTTGGTAATAGTACTGTCCCATGTTTCATTCTTATTCAATATAACCATCTCCTTATCCATAACCACTCTACAAGACTCATAATCACTTATAACCTTCACCTCCTTTATAGTTCTAGGCTCATTAATATTAAAAATCAAAGAAAAATACATCTCTAATTAGGAGTAAATATTTCTGGTTGTTACCATAGCCAAGTTGACCTCCTCAAGAGCTAAGGTGGAGCTTCAACCTCCTCTTGAGAACTTTCAAAACTACCTAAGCTATCCCCCTCTTTAGGTCCTTCATAAGATTCTAGTTCTTGACCTTATTATTCTTTGGGGGTATTCGATCCATATATTTTGTTTCATCCTCTTCTAGTATCAAAACTATAGTAAAAGGCTTGATCTCTTTGAATATAACACTTTTATGGTATAAAAATATTTCATCCCTAGGGTCCCAACACTTTTACCATTTCACACAAACATCATATGCAATGAAGATACTATTAGTTTCCTTATTCTCCCATTTTGACTACTCCTTAAGCACATGAGCATATGCCTTGCAACCAAAAACATGAAGATGTTTCAATGAGCGAATTTTTCTATCTAATCCTCCATAGGAATATTATCCATAAGAGTTGATGTAGAATTATTATCTATGTAACAAGTCATATCAATTACTTTTTCCCCATAACTTATACTCCAAATTGACCCCACTAAGCATACTCTTAGCCCTCTCCATCAACATTTTGTTTATTCTCTCAACAACTTCATTTTTTGAGGGGTATGTGGAGCTTTCTTAGGTCTCTCTATCTCATGCTCATTCTAGACTTTATCAAAATATTTTGAACAAACCTCACAACCATTATCAATTCTCAAAATAATAATCTTCCCACTAGTCTAGTTTTCTATAAGAGCCTTAAAATTTCTAAAATGACTAAAGAATTTAGATTTAATTCTAAAGAAATACACCCATGTCCTTCTTGAATAGTCATATACATGAAAGATACAAAATATAAATATTTTAAAATAGAAGCAACATTTGCAAGACTAAATACATCAAAATGAATTGGATCCAATGCCCTAGAAAATTTGTGAGACTCAAGTAAAATTTAACCCAATTTTATTTACCATATACACAATGTTCATAGACATCAAACTGAAGAGCACAATCATTCAAACTCTCTACATTTATTTTTGTTTAAGGTCCTTAGATCCTTCTCACATATGGCACATTCTTTAGTGCCATATCATTTTTTCTCTCTAGGTAACTTGCTTTCAGAAGAAAGAACTCACTTAGGTACTCAAAAAACATGGCCATAAAAGGTATACAAAACACTCCTCTTTGCTACTATTTTTAATGGTGAAGCTATATATTCTATATAAATATCTTTACTAAATGACCAAAATAACGATTTCACTTGAAAATGCATGCATCTAGTTGAAACCAAGTTCCTACATGAACACCCTTGGAAAGCACCATAGCTCCTTGCACCATCTTACACCCTCCACAAGATAAAAAAAAGATACACACCCATGCTATTGAATTTTCTAATTGAAATTTGGTTTTTTTCCAAATGAAGAATGTAAAAAACTCCATTGATCCCTTTTATGCATCCATCAAGAAATTATATCAAACCTATTCTATGACTAATAATATTCTTTTCATCTCCTAAGTACACCTTCCCATTGTCATACTCTCCAAACCTTGAAGACTAACCCCAATGTAAGCTCATGTGGAAGGAAGCTCTAGTGTTTATCAACCATGCACCTTTTGACATGCATGAATTGTCAAGGGAGTACAACAAAAAGATCATCATCATCTTGAGACTTTTTAGATTGATTATCTAAATTATTTTTCTTTTTATTTTTCTCCTCCTCATAGTCTCTTCTAAAATTTCCAAGCTTGCTATAGTTCCAATACTTAACCTTGGTATTTCTAGAAGATTTGGATCTCCCATGAGATTTGGATTTAGTCTTGTATTTCTTCTTATCTTTCTCTTTCAATATTACATGAGTAGCTAGTGCATCCTTAGCTGAGTTAGAATCATTTTTTGCATCTCCTCCAAAATTAATGATATCCATAACTCATTCATCTTGAGTTTAGAGTTAGTTCTCTAAATTGTAACACCAAGTGATCTCACAAGTTTCACAAAGAAAATAGTAGTGGTATGCAACTATCCCCCTCTTTCATCTTTGATCCAATGGAGTTCAAACAAGCCACAATCATATTGAATGCATTAAGGTTCTAATCTATAGAACCACTATCCTTCATTTCAAGGTTAAACAACTTCTTTTTTGAGAAAATTTTATTTACCAAGGATTTAGCTAAATATTTATCTCCCAAATTCTTCTAAAGATTTACTATGATGGATATCATTTATATTTAACAAAGTAAATTCTACCAAATAAATTCTAATGAGTCCCTTCACTTTTTTGTCGAATATGTACCGGTCTTATTTCTTTTAATAAAAGGGGTAAAACTTTATTGAAATCAAGAAATAAGCAGTATAAAGGGATTAGGGAACACACAAGCTCCCAAGAAAGAAACCACAAAAACACCCAGCCAAGACAAAAACCACAATCCACACCGCCAAAAACACCTTATCCATCCATATCCTCAGCAATGACCCTCTCTAAATGATGCAGGAGCATCCAGTGGTGTGAGGGCAATCTTGCATCACCCAAAAAGATGCTTTCCATTTATGTTCCTTTTATTTGCTTTTTGTAGATTTTTTTGCATTTTTGGATACCCTTTTCGTCGAATAAGAGTTTCCAACTTTCAAAATTGCTTTTTTGCTTTTTCTGCTCAACTACTATTTTTAGCAGGTATGAATTTTAAGGCGTGGGAAGACAAAAATTTATGAGAAGGTTCATTATGGAAAAATAAGCACTTTGGCGAAAGAATCAGGTCAAGATCATTCACGGTTTGAAAGTTATTCAAGTTCAAGTTTCTGCTTTTTGCCCTGAAAAACCTTCCAAGTCTAGTTTGAGTCACTAAACGGTCCCATACGGGCCCATAAATAGTCGGAATTGGCGGAGCGGGTTCTTAGTGTGTTCTTCACTCTGAGACCTTTCTGATGGTGCAAACGGTTCAAAAAACGGAGTCTCAAATCAAAAGTTATGGCTTCCGGAAGTTGGCCGATTTTTGGAAAATTGCCAATTTTCGAATTAGGACTCAATGTTTGAATTTCAAATTGTAATTTTTGGCGCCTAACTGCCAAAACTCTTATCTCAAATGTTGTTTTTGGCTCCAAACCGAAAAGGGCCTATTTATGGGCTAGTTTCTAATTTTTGGATAACTTTTTGGGGAAAAGAGTTCGCATGCTACGAAAGGGAAATCTAGGTAATTTTCTGTAAGTCTGTAATTTGCATGTATCACAGAGCTCAAGGATTTGAGATCCTCTGCATGTAAGAGTTCCATATTTTTGAATAAAATATTATTCTCTATTTTGTGAGTGTTATTTTGTGTCTCGGGTTTGCTCCCTCATCACTAAATCATGACAATAATTAGGGGATAACTATCCCAGTCCTCAATCTTCCAATCATCAACATACTCTGAAGCCCACTTAGCTAGACAATCAGCAACCCTATTCCATTATGCGAAATATGGACAAAAGAGACCACTTCCAACATAGAGCACAACTGCAAAATCTATCAAACCACCAAGGCAAGATGCCAATTAACTTCAACCACCTTTTTCTCATGTAACAAATTAGCAATAATTTGTGAGTCAGATTCATAGATAACCCTATGCCAACCCAAAGCACAAGCACACTCAATAGCCATGAGAATCGCCAACCCATACATAAGGTTGTTAGAATACTGCCCTTTGTGAATGGAGAAAAATAAAACAACTAGGCCAAAATCATTTCTTCCAACTCCACCAATCCCAGCAGGCCTCGGATTACCCCTAGAGGAGACATTCGTATTGATCTTCAGACCACCCGCCGAAGGAGGCAACCACCTTCCAGCCCTTTGAACCTTATTTTTAATCCACCTACCTCTTCTAACACAAGTAGAGACAGAAGTCAACCCTTGTAAGCCCAATCTACTCATAATATCATCGTCACCCCTTTCCAAAGGATAAGCCACATCACATTTGGCTTCCATAGTCTCTTGGATCATACCAAAAATTCTGTGGCAAACTTGTTGAACCATCAGCTTGTCCCCACAAAAAATCCTACAATTCCTTTCCAACCAAATTTTCCAAAGGAGGAAAGTAGGACCAATGCACCATTTAGTTTGGAGGAAAGATGCTTGAGAAGGAGGTCTTCCAAGACTACTCTAGAATTCAACAAGGGAAGAAGCATGGACGCAAGGGTGTTTCCAAACATCCCACCAAAAATTCCAAAGCAACATGGAATAAGGACAACAACAACAAAAAAGTGGGAAGATTCCTCCTCATTGCAGCCACACAAAACATGAATAGAAGGACCTTGGAAGCCCCGCTTCTGAAGATTATCCCAAGTCAAAAATCTATTCCAAGCAAGAGTCCACACAAAACAGTTACACTTAGGCCAAGAAAACTTATTCCACACATTCTTCCACCAAGGGACCTCCACCCCACCAAACTTATGAGCCAACAACTTCTGATACCCACTAGCCACAGTGAAAGAACCCTCAGGGTGCGGGCTCCAGGCAAGAATATCCTTATCCCTAAGGGAACTACAATGTCTACCAGCCAAAATATTTTGAAGCTCAACACACTCCTCCTTCATTCCAACCATAGGCCAATCGCAGGGATCCTTCCACCTAGCCACCTCTGTCTGACCACAAGGATAAGAAGCCTTAAAATTGATCACCCTTGACCAACCAACCTCCAAGAAGCGCTGACAAAGATTCAACAAATTAGGATACTGGCACAAAATGGGGAGAAAACCATCCTAAGAATCCAACCAAAAGGGGGCCTCAACCCTCCTATTACATATCCAGAACAAGCCCTCCTTGATCAAAGTAGCCCCTTTCTTAAGCGCTCCCCAAATCATAGAACCTTTCCCCACCAGAGGAAACCTGGGAATCTCCTCCTTCAAAACCCCTAGAAGGTACTTGTGAGATAAAATCCTGGCCCAAATATGGTCCTACTCCACACACCACCTCCAATAAAGCTTTGCAGCCAATGCCAACCCCGACCAGGTCGATTTCCACAATCCAATACCCCCAAACTACTTTGGGCTACACACAATATCCCACTTCACAAGGCTCCACTTAGAAGAGGAAAAGTTTCCTGCCCATAAGAATTGTCTAGCCAAAGAATCCAAATCCTTCACAAACCCAACTGGAGCCACCTGGAGCATACATCTATAAATAGGAAGATCATGCACACAGATTTAAGCAGTTGAACCCTCCCAGCGAAGGACAACCATCTATGAGTCCAATGATTAACCTTCACATGAAACTTGTCCAAAATATTTTGCCATGACTCCCTATAGAGACTACCAGGAGAGATAGGAATGCCAAGATAGGTTAAAGGGAGAGACCCAATCTAAAACCTCATAATACAAGCAATCCTTTGCTGAATAAGCCACAGAGTATTGAAGAAGAAAATGGAAGATTTATCTTCATTAATCATTTGACTAGAAGCAACTAGATATATATCCAAAACCTCGCACAAATTTGTGGCTTCTCTAATCTTAGCCATACACATCAAAGAAGTGTCATCCACAAATTGCAAGTGAGACTAAGAAGGAAAACCATTTTCCCACACCCAACCCTGAATAAAACCCAACTCCACATTACATTTCACCAATCTCCCTATACCATCAGCAAGAAGAATAAATAAATAAAGAGAGAGAGGATCCCCTTGACAAAGGCCCCTAGAAGCACGAAAAAAGAGAAGAAGGCTCACCATTTATCAACACCGAGAAAGAAGTGGAAGAAACATAGGACATAACCCATTGGACCCACTCTTCAACAAAACCAAAGGCAATGAGATTTTTCCACAAGAAGGACCACTTGACCCTATCATAGGCCTTTGCCATATCCAACTCGATGAACATAGCCTTTTCTTTTGAGGATGCCATAAAATGAATGGTTTCAGTAGCAATGACCACCCCATCTAGAATTTTCCAACCCTCCACAAAACCAATTTGTTCCTCAGAGATAAATCATCTAAGCCATCGCTTCATCCTTTCAGTAATCAACTTGGAAATGATTTTATAAACTACATTACAAAGGGAGATAGGACGAAATTGACCTAGCCAATTTGCCCCCTCACATTTGGTAATGAGGGAAAGGAAGGTAGAGTTCATATCCCCCAACATCTACTTATTCCTCTGAGACTCACAAATCACCTCCAATAGGTCCAGCTTAATGATATCCCAAAATTCCTGATAAAACTCAATTGGGAAGCCATCAGGGACCAAAGCTTTCCCTTTCTTCATTTGGAAAACTGTAGCCTCCAATTCCTCTAGCTAGATATAGCCCATAAGATTCTCATTCATCTCCCTAGTAACCAAGGAGGGGATACAAGATAAAATATGATTCTCTTTCGCCAAACCATCCTGAGAATCCTCTCTAAATAAAGAAGCAAAGAACTACGAAGCTTCTCTAGACATATCATGCTAAGAAGATAAATGCTCCACCCTTCCATTCAAAAGAACGGGAATAGGATTACCATGTCTCCTGGCTTTCACCGAATTGAAGAAGAAAGCAGTGTTTCTATCCCCCTCTTGTAACCACTCAACATGAGCCTTTTGTTTCCAATAAATTTCCTTATGCAACTCACACTCCTCCAAAGCTTTCACAACCCTTGCCTCCTCCCTGAGTAAATCCTCTAAAAGACCAAACTCCCTTATCTCCTAAGTGATGACATCCAAGTCAGCTTGGGCAGCCTCCTTAGCATGAAAAATGTTTCCAAAACACTGCCTGTTCCACCGTTTGAGCTAATATTTCACATATTGCAGCAGTTTGGAAAAATAATACATGGCATTTCCATGAGTCGATCTTCCCATCCGCCACCATTCAGCCATATGCACTTGCAAAGAAGAGTCTCTTAACCACATTAGCTAGAACTTAAAAGAGGGTAGAGAAATATGAGCCAAAATTGTAGATAGCTTAATAGGCTAGTGATTTGAGCCCCTCCAGTCCAAAATCTTAGAGCAAGTAGACCACAATCCACCAATCCAGGAACAGGAAACCAAAAAATGGTCAAGTCTCTCAGCAATTCAATTCTCTCCCATTCTCCTATTGTTTCAAGTAAACTGACCATTACAGGGCTTAATGTCAACTAAATTCAAGGAAGATATGTTAGCACGAAAAAAGGAAGGAAGAAGGCTCCAACCTTGCAATACCACCCTTCTTCTCATCCAACTCGATAATGGCATTAAAATTACCCGCAATAATCCAAGATAAAAAAGGAACAAGGCTCTGAATAAAATTGATATGAGACCACAATAACTGCTTACCAGGAAAATCCGTTGGCACATAGATGTTAGAAAGAAGAATAGTTTCCCCCGACTCCAGACTTGAAGCAATCATAGAGATAGAAGACTTGGAGGACACCCACCATAGATGATGAATCTTCAATGGATTCCACAAACAGGCTGCACCCCCTACATTACCATGAGCCCCAATACATTGGCAGTCACCCCACCCCCATAGCTTTGGCAACAAACTAACCATACCTTCAATAGATAACTTAGCCTCTTGTAAAAAAAGAACATCAGGAGACTGAATTCTCACCAATTCATGAATAGCTTTTTGTCGAGGGCCACTATTCAAGCCCCTAAATTCCAAGAGAGGACGATCATTTCAGAGGGTTAGAGAAATGGGAATCCAGGGTCTTAACAGATCTAGACTCCACCAAAGTATCCCCCATCATCCTTATTTTATTATGTCCTTTCCCAACTTTGGAAGACTTCTCAACAACCCCTTTCTTCTGGTCTTCTTGAAGAAGTCCCAATGAAGGTGAGGCCTTGTTGCCTTTTCTCGAATCAATTCCCACTTTCACCAATGGAGTAGAGATCTCTCCCTCCCTCAATTTTGCATCCACAAGTCTTAGGCCTCCCATGAACCACCAAACTAAGATCTGTGTCCATTTTCAAAGCACCAACCACTTGAGAAATCTGGTTGCAATCTAGGATAATGCCCTCCTGAACCACTTCCAAGGCATCTTGATCCATAATCATCATACCTGAATTCACCTCCTACTAACTGAGATCATCCAAAACCTCAAATCTATTAAAGGTATCACCTTCTTGTGTATCCTTAAGATTCCTCTTTTGACCATGATTCCTATTATGAGCCTTAACAAGAATAAAATACTTATCACCTACAACCCCACTAGGAATGGAATCCTTGCCTTTTTCAACCTTCAGGGGGTTGCGAGGAGGTTGAGTAGCCTAAGACTCAACAGATTTAGACTTCGGGCACCTTCTTTGTAGATGGCCATATTCATGACATAGACAACAATGAAAGGGACATGTCTCATAATCAAGTTGTTGCACCCAAGAATATGAACCCGCACGAATTTCCAAAGAATCTAGAGAAGAGGGTTACTTAAATCAATCTCAACACAAATGCAAGAAAATGTCATTACCTTTCTATCCTAAGTTTGCTGAGAAGGACCCACTAGTCTCCCCAACAACGAAGCAACCATATGCAAGATGTCATTGTGCCAACATTCAACTATAAATCTAGGGAGATGCACCCACACTGAAACCCAATTCGGGAGCTCCTCCAAAGGATCAAAGCCTGCATGCCAAGGTTTAATAGATAAACCAATTTGATTGTGGAAATAAGGCCCACCCTCGAAAAACCCTATTGCGGTCTACCATGTAGTTAAAAGTCACCATGAATAACTATTCGCCAACATTATCTCCATCTCACCCTCTGGAGACCAGGTTCGTTGAGCCCACGATTCCAAAAATTGGAGTGAAACTCTCATTCCCATGAATTTGCAAAGCAAGGCATGCTTCAAGAAATACTCAATATCCTCCACAATCAATTCTGGTTGAATTACCAACACTGGCCTATCCTTGGATCGTTCTGGACAACCATTGGTTTATGGAATATGGGAACCATTGGACATACCAAATCCTCTATTCCCTGAATCATTTGAAAACAATTTGTTATCAAAAACCCTCGATGAACGATTTGGAGAAGAAGCCCCAAATGCCATACAAAAATCTATTAGATATTTAGCCCCCCATGTCTCTCTCAAAGCCATAGCAAAAGAAAAAACAAAACCCACTTAAACAAAATCCTTGAAGCAAAGGCCAAGCACCAAGGAACGATTCTCCACCAAAACGAGCATGCACAGATAAAAACCAACACCAAATAATAGCCAAAGAGAACTCCCCCACAAGCAAACAAACCCTGACACCCTCAAACTCCCTCGTCCACTCAAGCAGAGAATTAACCACCAGGAGAAACCAATAGTAAAAATTACAACAGATAGAAAGCAAACTTCAAACACCATCCAAAATCCCCCTCCTGAACAACAACCACACCCCGTGCATGGAACACACAACAAGAAGACAAACATGCATGCAAAGGAAAACTACATGTAGACCATGGCTAAGAGGTCATGGGCGTGCAAAGACCCCATGCGCAACCACCCCTCCTTTAAAATATTAAGGTTTGGGTCTTGGTTGTTGGCACTACAGGAAAGAAGCCCCACCAATTCACCAAGGAGCCTCCCCTTAATACAAGGGTAAACAACAAACTCCATTGTTGATGCAGTAGAGAGCGACCCCACGAGGTTTGAACCTTGGTTGTTGGCTCTATAGGCAAGAGCCCCACCATTTCACCAAAGGGTTGCCCCCATCGGTCTTCTTATTTCATTATATATGGTTTGGATCTATATATCATAGCCATTAGATATTTTTTTTATTAGCATATTCTCCATATTGAGATTCCAAAGCTCAAAATTAATACCCATGAAATTCTTCCTCTGTATTCTTGATGTGCTTTCCATTATTCTTACGATAATATCTTCGATACATACTCCAACTCAATCCAATATTATTACAAAAATCTATGTCCCTAACACCTAGAATCAAGTTGAATAGGATTTAATACCAAATGAAAATAATCATTTGGTATAAAATGCACTTCCTACACTAATCAATAAGAAAAGATGTACAAAAATTAAATTTATCATATAGTTACAAGTAATTAAACATAAATGTGATATACCATAATATAGTGATTTATGTGGGGAAACCCTTTTTGGAGAAAAAAACATAACTCCAAAGGAAATCAATGTATTATTCAACTATCAATGATTAAAATACACTTGTAGAGTTTAAGAATTTACAAGAGTATCACCAATAAATTAGGTAGAGCAATTTTGGTAGCATAACATTATCAACAAAACTCACTTGAAGCCTCCATCTCAAATGTACAATAAATTGGATAAGTGATTTATGATTCATCAAGCAAACTCCACGAGGTGTTTATAAACATACTATCCCATACAATAAATGAGGAGAATATTTTGGAATGAACTAAAGAAATAAAATTTCAAGATTTTCCAAATTAGATCAACAGACCATGAGATATACCCACACCTATAGAAGTTGGAATTGACCTAGAAAATATAGTTCTACACAATTTCTTGGAGACACAAGATAGGCTACTATTTTTTCTATATTAGATCATCAAAATTTGTACTACACACTATATCCATTCATTCACATTAGTTCTAGAGCTAAGTATCACTAGCCCCTTCATAATTGATTCCATAATTAACATTTAATTATTCAATTTATTCCTTCCCAGCTAATTATTGTTTTAACCTAGGTTGATTTATGCTTATATGTATTCATCTTAATGGATCATCCTAGATTATGCATAAGGAAATATTTAATTCCTTTACACTACTATAATTGTCTCATAATAATTAACATCATGGGATCAACTTGATTACAACACACTTAGGTATTTTTGTTAAGTAGTTGAAGGGTTTTAATAGATTTTTTTATTCAATTTGATTTTAATTTTTGGTTTGGTTTTAATCATTTGCAAGATGACCTCAATGAATATTCAATTATACGAACATTATTTTTCCTCCCTTATTTTAGCCTTAAATTATATATATTTTTGTAGGATTTGATCTCTTTGGTTCCTAGTTATCTACTAGATTATCTCAACCGAGTTAGATATTACATTAATGCTATTTTCCCTTGTTTATGTTGGTAATAAATAAAAGAAAATATGGCCCACTTATCACACAAGTAAGTTTAATCATATGTTTATAGAGGTGAGAATTAAAGAAGACATTCACTACTTTAGTATCAATATCATTGACACAAGTTTTCTTGGCAAAAATTATTTCAATAAGTTTTAATTACACAAATGACATTTTTTTTCATTTTATGTAAGAATTTGTAAGGAAGGAGAGGAAGAAGAAATACATTTAATTTTTTGGTATTGTTAATACTAGTATACGATCTTAGGTTTAAGTCACTACCAAGCAAGAAACTAATTGGTGTATGGAACTCCCCTTATGGAATGTGTCCATAAGGGAAGTGGTTTTTTCAATTTGTATTGGAAGCATTTCACAAGGGGATTATTTTTATTTAAATTGGTTATTTGTTTAAATCAAGTGTACAATCCTATCCCCTCTTGATATGTAAACATGTGTAAGCATACCTTCAATATTAGTTTAATGCATGTTATAATTTGAGGACTATTAATGAGGGTCTTGTCATATCAAATGAGTATTTTCTAAGCACACATGCTATGACCATCAGACTAACTCAAGTTGTAATTTGAAGACTTCTAATTTCAAAGGAGTCACTTGTTTCTAGTGCATAGATGGGAACAATTAAGAATTTATTCCCACATCCTATGTAGGGAATGATATAAATACTATATGGAGAATTTTAGGAATGAAGGTGCTAGTAATTGATTACATTGTATATGAAAAAAATATTATCTTTCCGTGTCATGATTGTAAATTAATGGGATGATGTGATGTTTAGAGGATTATTTGATGTAATTCTATTGATTTTTTTTAAATAGAAAAGATCCTAAAGTGGTTGACTAACCAAAATTAAGAAGTATGAAGTTCTAAAATCTTTGAGAATTATGAACTGATGGGTTCATGAGAAACTTTCATATTTATTATTTGCATTCCTATGTGATAAGAGAAAAAATATTTCACAAATAGAAGTACTATTAACAAAATTGAGAGTTATTTTTTTAGTAGTGATGCTTCCATATATTAAAAAATAAAATTTAAAACAAACAAAAATATTTGATAAGCCAAAAAAGTATAATTAAATTTAATAATAACACCCTAAGTTTGAGTTTTGTACAATCAATTATAAAAATAATATTTTAAAAATAATTTCATTAAAAATTTTCATTTTTAATAAAACAACTAAGAAGAAAAAAAAGCTAGTTAATTGTTAACCCATTCCAAATCATTAATTGTAATCAAAATATAGGTTAGATACATGTTTATCATAAAAGCAACATGGTGTTAATCATGTCATGTCTGTATTTATCCCATTAAAAAGCACACACACTTTTCTTCCTCGGTGGTTTCTAATTTTTTTCTAGATTTGGTTACTATTTATATATTCTCTTTATTTTTAGTTATAGATCATAATACCATAATTTAAAAAGGGTAGTGATGCAGCTATAGCCTTTTCCAAACTTAAAAGGATGGTTTATAGGTGATGTGTAGGTTTAAGACTTATTTTGTTAGACATAACTTGTTATAAAAACTTAAGTTACAAATTAAAATAACACCCAACATAGAGATATTGGATCAAAAAAGATATGATGCAATATGACGAATATGTAGATAAGATGGAATAAACTCTCCCTTAATTATTTGCATGCATATAAGAAGCATGGTAGTAATAGTCTCATAACACACAATGACTCTCCCTACAAGAGGAAAACTTAACGACTCTTCTAAATCTCAATTTAAAGTAAAATCTCATTTTGAAGAGGTTTTGTTAATCTTATTAGGATTGAGTATTTGTAGGTGTGCTCCATTTGTGGGAGGAGGAGCATTTCTCCAACAACCGAATGAAAATACCATTCTACTGAGGGTTTTTCAAGAGGTTGCAAGGATAATTTGTAGTGAAATGACTTCACCAATATTTACTATAGAGTTAGGGGGCTACTATAGATAATATCAACCAATGTCAAGGAAAAAATAAAACCACCACAAACTAGCAATAAAATGAGATAATAATCATAAATTTTCAAAAAAGATACAATCACCACATACAATCCGAGGAATAGTTGAAGTATAAAATAAATTCATTTAAAATTTTTGTGGGATATTCAAATGCTCTTAGACAATAATATTGGACTAAGAAAGTTATAAAATTACAACTAAAGTTGTGCCTAAGTTAGAGTTTGAGCTAGTGTTTCCAAGGGTGAGATTTGTCATTTCTTAAGGACATGTTGAGCTTGAGTAGTAGGGCCATCGATAAGGCCATCCTTAATCTTTGTAGCTCTTACATCTACACTTAAAATTGCACTCAACACCCCATGTTGATTCTTTGAATTATGCATCCCTTCCACTTGTAGGACCTACAAAACAAATCAATTATAACATTAGAATGATTTGAATTGCTTTAAAAGGTACACAATATCAACAATGATTATCAACACATTACCTCTCCAATGATTATGAGACTATGTGCCCTTCAAGCTTGAGTGCTAACATCTATTGTTGCTAGCCTTCCATTTTTTCTAATACAAAATACTTTTCCCAAACAAGAGGGTTGAGTTAGTATATATGAACACATTTTTATGGTGAAAAGATAAGATCCATGAATTTTAATGCATTAGGAGATATGCCTTGAAAGAAAACCATTTAGGCATTTCCATCAATCCAAATATATTTACTTCTCTCTTGCAAGAAAGCTCAAATATCAAATTAGTAGGGATGGATAAAATAAATTGCACGATTTACATGCAACTTGGCATGTTCTAAGATAATCTATTTCAACCTAGCTTCATTTTGAAATGATATGTTGTTGTAGACACCAACAATAAAATACCCTTTAAAAACACTATTGACCCTAAAAGTTGTCTTTAATTTTTTATTATACAATAAACACTAAAGCATAAAACATACATTAGATTAAAAGCTATGTGATTTACAATGTGGAACACAAACATTAGAATAAAACTTCAATTTTTAATGGGTGTGATTTCTGATTGTAAAGATCAAGTGTAAGAAATTCAAATAATTTTTTTTTTTGAAATGTGCTTACTATAAGTTCAATGGGCAAAGTGGTATCAATCTTGTGAATGCAGTATAGACCAATTGTGAATGTCATATAGACCAATGCAATTCACTCCAACAAGTTTGAGGCTTGCTCACATGTAGAGGGTGAATAAACTAGAATTGTATTTTTTTCAAGAATTTTGTGGAAGGTGATCAACCAACCACCTATTAATCATGCGTGACCTACTTGTCAATGTATACAAATAAGTGAAGATTAATATAGAGCCAAATTTAATATTTTTCATTAGTTTTACTTTGATGCGATTAGTTCAATGTGAAGTAAAAACATTCGAAACACTTTTAATTTTTATGCATGATTGAAGTGCCATTAAAAAATTGTAGTATATACCAATACAATTTACTCCAAGATATTTGACGTTCACTCGCATGTAGAGTATGAATAAACTAATTGTATTTTTTCAAGAATTTTGTAGAAGGTGATCAACCACCTATTAATCACTTGTGACATACTTGTCAATGTATAAAATAAGTGAAGATTAATGTAGAGCTAGGTTTAATTATTTTTTCTTATTTTTACTTGGATGCAATTAGTGATGTGAAGTAAGAACATTAAAAACACTTTAATTTTTATGCATGATTGAATTGCCATTAAACAATCGTAGTATATACTAATACAATTTACTCCAAGATGTTTGAGGCTCACTCACATGTAAAGTGTGAATAAACTATAATTGTATTTTTTCAAGAATTGTGTGGAAGGTGACCGACCAACCACCTATTAATCACTTGTGACCTACTTGTCAATGTATACAAATAAGTGAAGATTAATATAGAGCCAGATTTAATTTTTTTTCCTTATTGTTACTTGGAAAGACTTTTAATTTTTATGCATGATTGAAGCACCATTAAAAACTCTTTTAATTTACAATAAGATACAAGAACGTTAGAAAACAACTTCAATTTCTTACCTATACCTACTTTATAATTGAAAATACTTTTTTTTTTTTAATTCGGAGCGGTGAGGTCACTAAAGAGGGACCTCATCCCCAACATAACCACTCCACAATACTACCCCAACGAAATTTGAATCTTGGTAAGGAAAATAACACCACCACCTGTAAACCATTACATTATGCCAATACTAACTATTGAACATACAGATAAATAAGAGGTATTTGAACTTACATTTTTTTTATTCGGAGCGGTGAGGTCACAAAAGAGGGACCTCATCCCCAACATAACCACTCCACGATACTACCCCAACGAAATTTGAATCTTGGTAAGGAAAATAACACCACCACCTTTAAACCATCACATTATGCCAATACCAACTATTGAACACACTGATAAGTAGGAGGTATTTTCCACATGGTGTCAAATTGTGATATTGGTATTTATGAGTCAAACTCATTGACCCATACTTTTCCTTTACACAAGAAAAAATACCAAACAACCCAATCAAAAACTAGTTAAGAACAATTTTAAGAAACTAGAATAAAAAAACATAAATTTTCAAAGATCTTCTGCGGCTTTGAATGTATCCTGGCCAGTACAAGAGGAAACAGAGGTTACCTAATATGTGCGGGGGAAAATGCCAAAAACTGGACTGTATGATGGCGTTTATCCAGAGAAGGGAAGGACTGAGTGCATGGAGAAATGTAGGAATACGGTCACATGAAAAGAAAGAGGGCGCAAGAGCGTGAAGGAAAGCAAAAGCTGGGCATTAAAAACAGGAGACGATGCACCTGCAAGTGGTGTCATACAGAAAAGGACAAGTGTGGTACGTAACACCTCACAGTTTGGAGATGCTAGCATGTGCATTCAAGACAAAATATTCCAGTGGGAGCAGGTGGCCATTGATTGCAACCAGGTGCTTATTAAACTAATGCTTTCCTTCTCATTTTCTACATTATCTGCAGAAACCAAGCAACTAATACAGAACAAGATAAGAATACGGCTCGTTCATGAAGATGGGTCTGACATGTCATTTAAGAGAGACAACTGGGAAGAGGAGGGGGTTCATAGAAGGTTAAACAGCTACGTACTACATTAGCAGAGGACATTGTACAAATTGTTTTTTTTTGGGAATGTCTGTAATATTGTATTATTAAAATGTGTAAAGAAATAATGTGTTTTATCTAAACAATTTAGATTGATTAAATAATGATTAATATAGACGAATTCATATAGTTGAGGAAATTGAGATTTGATAATTGAAATTGTATTAAAAAACATTAAATGTAAGAATATTAAGTTATTTAGTTCTTGGAATAAAGATGAAGAAATGTGTTGATGCGGTATGGAATCAATTTGTCAATATCTAAAATTAATGTTCTTGATGTATTCATTGTTTCAAAATTGTCAAAAACTTGAAATCTCTTGTGGGTCGATCCCAAGTGGTTCGAGATTGATCCTATAGTGTGGAAATGACCTCTACAACACACTCTTGATCTGGTAGTTTGTAGACTTCTACAACTTAATCCTCATGACCCATATTGTTTTACAACACATAAGCACTGGTGATAATTAAACATACCTTAGGAAGCTACTGGCTTCTGAGGATCAAGCTTCGTGAAAGGATGAATATACAACCTTAAGTTAATGATGGAAGATAATAAATTCAAACATATAATAACATATGTGTGTTTAGTGCTCCAAAATAAAGTGTTCTAGTGATGAATGCTCCTTGTAATATATATCCCTTCTTGCTCTTTTATATGTTTAAATGCATAAATGGATGTATTTTTACATACCAAAACATGACAAATAGTCACAAAAACATGTACCAAGTTAGTGCCCAATAACTAGTGAAAAGGGCAAGAGTCAACAATTTTTAATTTTTAAAAAATGAAGTTCGGTTCAATCCCACACAACTTGGGATCAAACCTATGATTGTCCTAGTACTCAACTTCTTTATGAATGTCTAGAAAATTAACTTTGGATCTTAGATGATTATTCTATCTTTATCTAGCTCTAATAAAATTATTTTTGGAGGGATCTATTGAAAAATCACCTTCTTTAAACATGAAACATGAAAAAATAGATGTATCTTTGTTGTTGGAGCTAACTCAAGCCTAAGCTAGATCATCGATCTTCTAATAAATTTGATATGGACCATAAAATTTTGATGAAAAAAAGTTCTTTTGTTGCTTCAAGGACATTTGCTTTATGGTTGCAATCTCAAAAAAATTCCATCATCCACTTCACTTGATTCCTTTCAATATGGTGTTGGTAAGCCTATTATTTCATTTGATTTTGTGTCATGACCAAATTCTCCTTTAGACCATAAAGTCCCTATAATTATTGATTATCCATGTGATCTTCCACAACTTAAATTCCTAGTGTAACCTTTAATGGTGATGTGATGGATGAGGGATGATATCCATATAATGAAATAAATGGAAACAATCTTGAAGCACTATGGAAGGAAGTGTTGTACCACCATTCTACTAGTGGTACCCAAGCCACCCATTGAGACTATATATTTGAAGTGAAACAATGTAGATACCTCTTGTAGTGCCCCTCCGTTGTGACCTTTCCGGATTTTGTGTAAGTGTTTAATTGCGTTATTGTTGTTTTGTGTGTGATTAGTTTATGCAGTTAACATAATATTTGATGGAATTGTGTACTCAATTAATTAAAATAGCATTGAGTAAATAAAACTAGAAATTAAGATGAAAATTAAATAAATTAGTTTTATAAAATATTAAGTAAAGAGTTATTAATAAATAAATAAACAAATTGTTTTGTAAAAAAAAGTATTCTTTTAATGATATCCGATAATAATAAATAAATTATTAGTTGTTCAAAGATAATTATCATTTAATGATTAAATTCAATTAATAAATTTAAAAGTGAGAAAATATTAGAGAGGATTAAATATTAAAATTGTACTCAAGTTTGAGTAAAGGATTAAAGCAAAGAAAAGAATCGTTTATTGTTAAATAAATAATAATAAAGCATCTTTTTGGGAAGAGTAAAAGGCAAGGGAAGCTGGAAAAAGATGGCATATGCTTTATCTTCCTTTGTCTCATCATCTTCCAGGTAGAGTTATCAATCATTGAAACTCATAAAATTAGAATTGAAGAGGCATCTTGGGGGGGGGATAGCACTGCTGGATAATACAGAGGTCAATTTTGGAATAACCATGCACAGCGTTGAAAGATGAGAGGCTTTTGAAGGGAAAAATCAAAACTAGATCGCTCGACCCTCTTATGGTGCAACTTATGAGGTATGTCACTTAACATGTTTTCAGTTCAATTAGAAGTGTATATCTGTGGCCAATTTGGTACTGGTATTTTATCGTTGTAGCTGTAGAATATAAGAAAGTATGGAACCCTTGGTTAAGTAGTCCCTCTGATTCTTTGGCAACTTGTTCCACCGTGGTACTTGATAATAGAGTGGTGTGGAGATTAAATATCCGCTTGATTCTTTCTGATAATCTATCACAATTGCAGCTCTTGAAACTAAAATAGCGTCACAGTTTAAATTATCTTCTTCATTCCATTAGCAACCTGTTTCAGTTGCAACACTTGAACATAAGAGGGAGCGACATTTAATTAAGCTCTCTGATCCGTTGGCAATCTGTCATAACTGTAGCACATGAAAATAATAGGAAGTTTTGAAGTTTTAAATAGTCTCTTTGATTTTATCATCAACCTGTCATAGCGACTCACTTGATCATGGTAGGGTGTATAGATTTAAATAAACTCTCTGATTTTATTATCAAATCCCAAATGTTATCCGCAAGACTGAAGGAAAATGGCTTCTCACGTTTTTGCAACCGTAACCATCTCAAACGTGGAGGGAGCTTGGTTCGTGTGTCTTCTCTGATGCCGTCGATGAGCAGATTGTTCAAGTGAAGAAATTGAGGACCAATGAGCAGATTATTTAATTCTCTTGGTCTGCGCAATGTTTCAAGCCTTTGCCAATTACCTCCGTTCAGTCGAAGCTGAGAGAAATTGATGTTATTGGTTACAGTGTGTAGATAAGCTCCTTCGCATAGTTTGGTAATCTAAATTTATATAATCTCCCTGATACCATTGGCAACCTATCACAGCTGCAGTGTTTAGACTTTGGATCGTGTATAAATTTAAATAGTCTCCCTGAAAACATTGGCAACCCGTTACAGCTGCAACTCTTAGACTTGCATAGGGGTAGTAAGTTAAATAATTTCTCTGAATTCATTTGTCAAACTGTCTTAGCCGTGTACCTGAACATAATAGAAAGTTTAAAGGTTTAAAGGATCTCTCTGATTTTATTAATCTACTTATCTCTGTTGCAGCTATAATCACTTAGTTTAGTGACAGCATCAAGTATGTTAACATAAAAGTAGATTAGGGAATGGTTAACAGAGGGATATCTTTTCAACATATCATGATATCACGATATATCATTGTCAGCATAATAATTTATTATTATTCACCTATTTAAGTTAATAGGTATGGCTCGAAATTGGAGATTGGGAAGAGGTTAGAAATTATTGTATTAGTGTAATGATTTAGAATTTGAGTGTAGAACGCTAGAAGATATATAGAGCTGCCTTGATTATATTCTCTTGGATTAGAGACTTTTTGGATGTGTTAAATTTGGAATCCTTGAAATGGGTTGGGTCTAAGGAATCTAATAAAGAATTCTAATGTGAAGTGGTATTTAAGTTGTAACTGGGTATTTCCTTATATATGTATACTTGGTAGTAAATCTTGTTATGCATACAATCAAGTAAGTCTTGGTGCTTCTTTAATCATTGTAGAGAATAGTGAACCTAAATTGGGACTAATAAAGTAAATAAGACTATATTTAGGTTGGAAATGGTTACTTAAATAAAGATAAGCAAAGTTAAGTTTCCTTGACACTAAAATTGAATGAAGGTTATTTCCATTATTAAATGATTAGCAAATTGTCTAAGAAGAATAAGAAATTTAGGATATTATTATTACCACAATTATTATGGTTTATTCTTTGTTAATTTGTAGGTGAATATTGTTATTTTATAACCTTTAGAGTGGAATGTTAAGTTTAGTGTGTAAGCTAAATAACTAGGAAATTGTATTAAGATTGTCTCAAATATTAATATTCGAGGGAAATAATCTTTTAATTTAATTATGAGATTAATGATAAGGAATATTATGGAATGTAAAAATAAGCCTTGAGATAATTACAATATGTGATTTTAGAGTTCCCTTATTTATTCTAAATTAATTCTTTTTGAACAAATGGATAAATTGTATTTGATTGGTCATTGATCATTTAAGGGTAATTTGGTGTATCCTATTTGTGGTATCCTCCTTGGAATTGCTTGGCTTTGGAAGTATTTTCATTTCATTGGGTTCATGTCGCTTTATGAGTGATTTGACATACTCTTTCATTGTGACTCTTCTTGTGTTGACGTGGGTTGGGGATCTTCTTTAAGTTAAATTGTGTTGATATTCATTTAACCTTACAAGGTGAATTCTTGGTTGGTTTTGAGTTAAAGGGGTTTTGTGGTGGAGTATTTTGGATACTAAAGTGATGATTTGGTTGTGATAAGTTTATGCTTCTTACTAAATGCAGTCTTCCCACTTTTATTATTTTGGTGAAACATTTAATTACATTGTTGTCATGTTTATTGATTTTTGTCAAAGGTCATTTGTTTAACCAGCTGCACAGGTATCTGTGAGGAGGAAATTGAGGTCTCCCTGGGATGCCTGGTTGCATGCTTTTACCTCTGTTGTTGAAGGAATGTGTTTGGATGGTTCATGTTGGTGTGGATTCTTTTGGAGACTAATTTTGATTCAAGGAATCCTTTGCCATTTAATTTGTTTTGTTTTGTTTATGAGTTGTGGATAGTTGATCTTCTTGAATTTTTGATTTATTTGTATCGAAGTTGTTTATGTAGTTTGGATGGAGTTGATGGTTTTATTTTTATGTACTCATTTGTTATATTTGAATTGAAGATAGTTCTTGTGGCCTTGCAATTTTTGTTGTTAGTTCTTTGATGGGGGAAACCCTAGTGTAAAATTTTTGAGATACTTCCAGAGGCTTGAGATGATTGTCAGTTGATGTTCTCTCTCTTTTTGGGCCCTTGATGTGGCAAGTGGTTTGGTTTCATGATTTTGAAAGGGTTGTACGGAATTGTTGAGACTTTGATTATGTATTTATAGCGAGATGGATAATGCCTCGCATGCTTCTCTATTGTGATTCTTTGTTCAAATTATAATGGTATAACCCTTGGTTTTTTATGTTGTTGGGTCTCTAGGGAGAGTGGCTCCTTGTGGGGGCCGCCGCCCCGTTTAAGGGGAAGGGCTCAGGATAACCCACGAGTGAGTTGGTAATCAAGTGAAAACCTAATAATTAACTTAGGAGGGTTGGGTAGTAATATCATTATAAGATTTAAAATGGATGCCTCGTCTTCATTAGTGCTTTCGCAGACTAATGGAAGGCTGAGAAGGCCGTGGTTGGCAAGGTCGTAATCTCGTCCTCATGAGAGGTTATCGGCTCCACATGAGCTACCCTATGGTGCCGGCGCCTCAAGTAGGAGGAAGGGCCAGGATATCCATAGATGGGGGCCGACGCCTCAGTTTGGAGGAAGGGCCAGGATAACCCATGTAGGCTATGCGATGACACTCTCCCCTAGTTGCCCATGTGTTTTACTTTATTATGTTCCTCTAGAAGTATGTTATGGGAGTTGGTTTAGATTGTGGTTAAATGGACTTATGTTGATTTATGGAGTATTGCCTTGATACATCTTTGGTGTACTTTGTGGTCTTGTATGATCTCATTGATATTTGACTTATGACCTTGTACTTTTGTGGTACTGTGATATGTTGTTATTGTATTGTTTAATTGCAATTTGGAATTGTATTATGTTTATTAATTCAGTTTGTTTTGGAAGTGTTTCATGATCATCCTTTGGTTACTTGTTTATTGGTCATTGCTTTGAGTTATGTGATGGGATCTATGACTTGAGTTATTATGTTGTCTCTTGGATGTTGTTGATTTTGTCATTGTAATCTTGAGTTTTATGATACTTTTGTATGATGTTGAGTCTTGTGGTTCCATGTTCGGATGTTCTTGGTTGAGGACTCTTCTTGTCAACTCCAATAGCATGGGGGGTGGGTCTTTGGACTCACATGGTCGGGTGGATCGTGCCAAGCACCCCATTGGGTCCCCAGTCGAGGTTCGAGAGGTGCAGATTGGTGCTAGTTGCGGCGACTCCAGAGTTGTCTCTGTCTTGGAGCCAGTTATGATATTGTGCATCATGTTATCTTGTTGTATGGTTTCCATTCATGATTGGAACACTATTGTATCATTGTACCTCTAGAACATTGTACTGTAATGCAATGTTAACTTGGTGTGGATTTTGATCGTGGCAATTGTTATTCAATGTGTTAAGTTAATTATGCATATGTTGTATTTATGTACACAGATGGTTACTTATCAATGATTATCATGTATGTGTTACATTTGTTAATGTTTAATTTGTTATGGATTATATCTTTGGATTTTATTCTTTATTGTCATTGTGTGGATCTCAGTCTCGTAATGACTCCTCGTGTACCACAAGGGATGTATGTGTTAGTGAATCTGTTTAAATGAAATTCATGTTATGACTTAATGTGTATTACATGTATGTTATGTTAATTTCTTTAAAAAAAAAAATTGTGCAGTGATTATTGTTTATTTGTCCTTTAGGGTTCGCACGACGGGGCGTTACACCTCTCCAAGCACTTGTTGATGACCTCAATTTTCCCATCTAACTATGGATAGTATGAATAGTTGTTATCCAATTGAGTGCCCAAACATGAAAATAAATCTATCCAATAATTACTATTAAATATAGGATATAATGATAACCCTCAAGGTATAATATAACTTTTTTATATTCTATATAAATACTTTTCCCACTATACTTGTTGGAAAAGGATGGGATAATGCACAAAATGGGCATATTTTGTAAAATGGTCCACTACTACCATGATAACACGAGCTTACCTTCATACCTTGGAAGGATTGTGATGAAATACATGGAGACCTCTTCCCATCAATAGCTAGGAATAACCAAAGGGGACTAACCAGAGGTTGTAAAATATTAGGTGTCTTAATGTTCTCACCTTTATTTCTTTAACTATGACTGAAGATTCTATCACAAATTGTTGAACATCATCTTTAAGCCCTTCCCAAAAGAAATCATGCTTTTGATTCATTGATATGTCCAAGGAATTTGAGTGACCCCAAGTAGAGAACCATGGAACTCTTGTAGAATCTTATATTTTAGGGTGGAATTATTGAATATGTGTAATTTTTCTTTATAATAGAAGGAATCTCCTTTCCACCAAAACTTATCTAAACTACTTGAATATCATTCCATAACTATTGATTGAAATCCCTTGTACTAACATTGTTTTTCCATTGTAATTTTGCTTCTTCAACCTAGTCTACTTGTAAGATTAAAATGACACATAATAATGCCTAATCCTTTTTGGATAGTGCATCAACCACTACATTCTCCTTCTCTTCCTTATAGATGATCTCAAAGGCATATCCCAACATCTTAGTAGTTCTTATTTTTGTTGTTCAAAAGTTAACCACTAAGTTCTAAATTCTTTTTAGGCTATAATGATTTATCTTTACTTTGAAGAGTCTACTCATTATATATAGCCTCCATTGTTTGACTACATAGAGATTAGTTAGTATTTCCTTCTCATAAATAGGTTTGAGTTGATTTTTACCCTTCAATTAGCAACTTTCAAAAGTAATGGGCCTACATTACTACATGAGAACTACTCCTATATAATTTCTTAAAGTATCATACTCCACAATAAAATCCTTGTTAAAATATGGAGTGGCTAAAACTAGAGTGGTATATATAGTCCCCTCCACTCTCTCAATTATTGTATTAGTTTCCTCCTTCTAATGGTAAGCATCCTTTTTCAAAATTCTTGTGAGGGGTGTTGCTGTGAAACCATAGTTCTTTACAAATCTTATATAGTATCTACTGAGTCCATCACAACCTTGATTTTATTTAAATCAAATTTTACTCCTTTAGAACACAATATGACCCAAGTACTCCACCTCATTGAGTCTAAAATCACAATTAGTTCAAGTTATCATAAAGTTAAAATTGTTGGAGAATTTATAATTCCTTGTCAACATAGTACAAATGGTCTTCCATGTATTGCTATAAATTAATATATCATCAAAGAACACTAATAAAAACTTCTTAAAAAAATGTCTTAAAGATGGAATTCATCGAAATTTAAAATGTGGAGCATTTGTAAGATCAAATGTCATCATTAGAAACTCATAATGATCTTCACGAGTCCTAAATATTGTTGGGAATATCTTCTTCCTTAATTATAATTTGGTGATAACTTGATCTAAGATCAATTTTTTTTAAAAAAAATATTGCTTCATTTAGTTTATATAATAAATCATCAATGACTAGAATAAAAACCTTATCTTTGGTGGTGTACTTGTTGAGTTCTATGTAGTGTAGAAGCATGCACCAAGTGTCATCCTTCTTATATACCACCACCATTGAAGATGAATAATCACTTTGACTATCATAGATAATGCCCACTTATAACATCTCTTGTACCATCTTTTCAATGTCAATCTTATGGACATATGGCTACCTATAAGGCCTACTGTTAGGTATTTGGATAACTATAACTAATTGAGTAGCATGGCCATGATCCCTTTTAGGAGGAAGTCCTTTTAGCATATCTCTTAATACTATTGGATATTTCTCCATAATAGCCTATAGGTCTAATGGTATAATCCCCTTTGTTGGTTCTACCTCTAGTTGAAAGTAATTGAGCCAAGAATCCATCCACACCATTTCTTGTAAGCTTTTACATTTGACGATAACTCACCAATTATAGTACGTTGATGTTGCACATATCCCAAAAAGTTGAAATTCTCTACCCTCTAACTAGAAAGGCATGAAAAGCTCTTGGTAATTCATCTCAATTTTTTCCAAGTTAGTTATCCATTGGATCCCAAAACAATGCCCACTCCATTATAATATTGATGAACATAGGATTGCCTAGTTTATATATTCTCCCATGGAGAGCTTAATACTATTACATTTTCTAGGGAACGAGTGAATGTTCCACCATTTTTAACCATGATTTGAAACTATAGAGTTTTATTGACAAGATATAGATAATTTAATATTAATAAATTTATGAGTACTACTTGAGTCAATTAATATTTCCACCTTATTTTTCAAAAAACTTACTACCTTGAGGGTTTGTGGAGTTTTGATGAGAGAAGGTGTATAACAAGAAATAATTGGTTGTGCTTATTCAATTTCTTTTCCTATCTCCTTATAAACCTCCCCTACCTAGTATTCATCTATTACTTCTTTATTGACAACCTCAATGTAGAAAAAATAATTTTCTTCATACCTATGTCTTCAACTATACCTATCACAATTAAAACATAACCCATTTTCTCTTTTATTTTCAATTTTTTGTGAATTCAATTTGCTAGGTTGAGGGAATGACATTGCAAGAGTGTTTCTATCTCTTATGTTTACAAACCCTTGCCTTCTATTGGTCAATTTTTTTCTCTATGTGCTTTACCTTGGGACATAAAAGTTGGTGTGAAGATGTGTACCTCATGTTTTATGTGTTCCTTTAGACCCCCTAGATATAATTCATTCAATTTTTTTGTTTGTAACATACTCCACTCTTAAGTATAAGGTTTGGAATCTTCGAGTATAGTTTTCAACCATACTTATTTTCTTTAATTTGGTAATCTAGTTGAAGTAGCTATCCATAAGTTTGTCACCATAGTGTGTGGTCAGTTTCTCTTAGAAATAGCCCATGTGACAACACATCTCTTATTTTTATTCTCTTTAAATAGCCAACAATACCAAATGAATTATACTAGTTCCACATATAAGAATGCAATTTCAATATTTTGTTGACAGGGAACATGATGAAGATAAAAAAATTGCTCCATTTGGTAGTTCCAATTGGTTGGATTCTTTTCATCAAGCTTGTACATATCCATCTTTGGCGTGAAATGCATAGCCATATAATTATTTTGGTGATGGTCCATATTTATATTCGAGTCAAAACCAAAATTATCATGTCCTAAAGAAGAAGCATTTTCTTCCTGAATATTATGACGAGAATCTTCTTGCTTAGAATCCACAAAACTCACAAGAGAATCAAATAGTTTTATTAATACCTTAATATCCTCTTTTATGATGAACCCTTTGATCTTCCTCCAATGCTAAAATATCACCCTTGTTCTTGAAGGTTTCCTCCTTTATAGATTTGATATTTGTGGAACCCATCTCCTCTGTTATTAGATCATCCTTTTTTGGTGATTTTTTAGTTGTGACAATGTTCCTCCCCTTGCCTCTTGTTGAATCCCCTACCATAGTGTAGTAATTTTTTTTTTTTTATAAATTTCACAAACAAATCCAAATAATCTAAAAAAATTATTGCAAATTACTGAGGCTTGGATTTCACTTGTCAAAAAAATCTCTAAGAAATTTCTAGCTTTGGGAGAAAATTTGGTGGAAACACTAATTTCATAATAATTCCTTTAATTATTCTCCAAATGAACTCAAATCTGGACTATAGTAGATTCAATACATCCTTGATTAACCCTCAAATTTATTTTCCAAATTGAGAGAGATATGTGCTTCACCATCTAACCTCCAAAATTGAAACAAATCACTTTGTTTCTTGTCTTTTGAATGTCAAGATCATGCTCTGATACC
Organism: Sequoia sempervirens; assembly: GCA_007258455.2. NCBI lineage: Eukaryota > Viridiplantae > Streptophyta > Pinopsida > Cupressales > Cupressaceae > Sequoia > Sequoia sempervirens. The sequence goes on from VDFB02346374.1 coordinate 44,994, forward strand.
ACTTGTAATGTGATAATGTGTACTCAAGAGGATAATGTAATTGGAAATACACTAAATACATGATAATATTTAAGAAATATAAGTCATTTTGAGAGATAAAAGCTCCAAAAGTCTTCAATTAGAACATAGTTTGCAATATGATGCTAATAAACTAACCATTGCCTCCCACATATACCTTACTTATTCCATGGTTCCTCCTAGGGTGACTTAACTACTTATACAAGACTCTATTGATGGTCATATGATTTTATCGTTATACTAGCCACAAGACACCTACACATATCCTTGTGCATACTATATGTGTAGGACATAGGATACATGAATCTATTGACACAAATGCATTTGTTTTAGTGCTCTAAATTAAAATATTCCTATAATGAATACTACTTGTAATGTATATATTCCTTCTTGTTCTATGATATGTTTAAATGCACAAATATATATCTCTAAATGTCAAAATATAAAAAATACTCACACAAGCATGTACCAAGTCAAATCCCAATGGCTAGTTAAAAATTGTGAGAGTTGATAGTTTTAAAATTTTTTAAAATAAAATTAGGGTCAACCCCGTGCAACTTGGGATCAAACTTGCGCATAGTGGGATTGACCTAGACATAAAAATAAGGATACTAAGGTAGGGAACAAGTGAATGGAAGTGTAGAAAAAGATAGGTGCAATACATAAATAATAATGGTGAATGTAAGGGGATAGGTACAAATTTGACTAGGATAAGGTTGAACATACGAAAATGCATGAAGGTGAGAATAAATAGGAATGGATAAGAATTAGGAAAGAAGCCAAACTTTGCACAAGTCTACCACTTTTTCCTATGTAAGTGTACTAAGAAATTTTATCAAATGAGGCCAAAACTAAATGAAAATTAACATGCATATATAAATTTCACCATTGCATTTCCCCCCACTTTTAGTGGCTCAAGATCAATCTTATACAATTTATCAATAATATCATAGGTATGGTCTTGATCTTAAAATATGAAGACTTATGGACTTCATGCTTTATAGTCCTTGTTGTTTGATAATGTATAAGGCTTAGCAATATTAAAAAATATGTTAGGGAAGTTATTGGATTACAAGTGTTAAGTTATCCTCAATCAATCCTCATGAAAAAATATATTTGAGGTCTTGGGCTAATGATAGATGACAAACAATCTCAAGAATTCAATGGTGCATATGAAAATGCATTTATTTTAGTGCTCCAAACTAAGTGTTCCTATAATGAATGCTCCTTGTAGTGTGAATATTCCTTCTTGTTCCTTAATATGTTTAAATGCATAATAAATATATTTAAATACCAAGACATAACAAATGGTCACATAAGCATGTATTAAATCAACTCTCAACATGTATTGAAAAGGGAAGGAATTTCAATAAATTTAAATTAAAAAAATACTTATGATCAAATCCCACACAACTTAAGATCAAACCTTGTGTCATAGGATTGATCTATGATAGGGAAACAAAAATCTCAAGGTAGGGAATAAGTGTATGGAAGTGTGGGAAAAGATAAGTTCAATGCATTACTAATAGGTGTAAATTAGACTAGGAAAAGGTTTAATATACAAAAATGTGTGGAGGTGAGAGTAAAAGGGAATGAATAAGGATCAAGGAACCAAACTTTACATAAGAGTGTGCCATTTGTCACTATGTAATTATATCAAGGTATATTCTCAAATTGGGACCAAACTAAATGGGAATAATATTATGTGTATTTCACCATTTCATTTTACCCAAACTTTGAGTAGCTCATGATCAATCCTATATAGTACATAAAGTACCTTTGAGATGTGCCCCTCATCTAGCAACATGTAGACTTTTATGAACCAATATATTATGATCATTTTTGTTTGATAATGCATAAGGATTGGTGGTGTTTAAAAATACCTTATGGTATGTTTGATTTCTAGGTTCAAGTTCTCCTTAATCAACCACCCTGAAAGACCAAATTTCTTACCTTGGGCTAATGATTTAAGACAACAAACTCAATCATGTAATGAATTATATGCATACATCAATGTACACATGTTTGTTTAGTGTTCCTATAATGAATACTCCTTGTAATATATATTCATTATTGTTCCTTGACATGTTTAAATCCACACATGAATGTCTTTAAAAATAAATACATAACAAATGATCACACAAAAATTACCAAGTTGGCTTCCAATAGCTCATCAAAAAGGTTGAGAGTTGGAAATTTGAATTTGGAGTCAATTCCACATAGCTTGGGTTCAACCTTTTACATTGCAAGACTAACTATACATATGGAAATAGATATCCTAAGGAAAATAATGTGTGTATGGAAGATTGGGAAAATATAGGTGCAATAAATGGACAATAATGACAACTATTTGAGGATAGGTGCAAATAAGATTTTGGATACACAAAAATACATGGAAATTATGAAGGTGAGAGTAGATGAGAATGAATAAGAATAAGGGAAGGATACAAACTTTACACAAGATTTTTCCACTTGTCACTATGTAATTGTGTCAAGATAGTTTCTTCAAATAATTCCAAAACTAAATTGGAATTGGCATAGGTACATGCAAATTTCACTAATACATTTTGCTGTGCAACTTTGAGGTATATGTGATTTATTAAATGAACAAATATCAAATATTCAAACACAAAAGGATATGGAGTCAATGCAAAGTAATCAAATTTTTTTAATTTATTTATATGTTCCTTCCTTAGTTTGAGTGCTCTGTAAGATCCTATAAAACAAAGAAAATGCATTTAATGAGGATCTTCTATCAAACAAGTAAGAATAAAGATTAATTTAATTTGATTCAATTTTATAATGAAAATTAAGAGAAGAGAGAGAAGATGTGATATAGGAGCATCCAAGTTCGCAAGCAATCTTACATCATCCAAAAAGTAATAAAAGATGGTTGAGAAGATTTTAGATTTGTATACATGTTTTTGATGAATTGGCATGAATGGATGAGTCCAAAAGGTCTAATGATCATTCCAAACAACTTCAATATTAATAAATAACATAGTTGCACCTTTGGTGGCAAATTATTTCACTTCAACTTGTACTTATTGTATCTTTAACAATAACCTAGTTTGTCTTCAACAATGCTTATTTTAAATTTTGGAAATAATGAGTCACTTTGATAGTAGTAATTTTAACATTCAAATGCCTTACCCTCAACATTGTCACTTTGATAACAACCTATTCCATTTTTAGTAATAAAGTGACTTTGATATAGTAATATTGTGACTTTGACAATGTCTAGGATGACTATAACATTAAAATAGAAATGATAATTCATGATGATGTGGATCTCAAGAACGCATGGTATTATGCTTATTTATATTTATATGGACACACATTTTGCTCATGATGCTTTCTATTGGTGATCATGTAGATCATTTGATTTCCTTGTTGGTAGTGAAAAATATTAGACCACTAACTAGGGTAAGGTTAAAGGATATTTGATTAAGATAGAAAGGAAAATAGTTAAGACAATTACTGTCGTGATGTAAAAAATAAAACCCATCAATTATATTGTGCAAAAGTATTGAAGAACAAAGAGAGGGGAAAAAGAAAGGAATATAGACTACTAAGAGACCAATTTTAGACACAATTGGCAAGCAATATCTAGAATAAAACTTAAAAAATTAGCTTGAAAATGGGAGAGACATGGGCAAATAAAAAACAAACTAGATCAAAGAGAAATTTCTTTCTCTTAAGTGTAGAGCAACCCATTAGATAATTTATGTGTGTAATCAATTGAGGCAGGCCCTTCCAATATATTGTTGCCTTTATGAAGGTATATTTTAATAATTGAATACAAATAATTTTTTTGGTTTCCATCAAGCATGTAAATTTTATTAGAGAGTTATGACGTTGCTATGTTTAAGCAATTGTTTAGTCAACTCCCTTGCCTATACTACCTTAGTTCATATTAAAGAAATAATTTCCTCATTAGGTTGTGTCTTGGGAGGCTCAAGAGGATTTATTACAACTGTTTGAGAAAGTCATATAACTATAGAGAGTTGTGAGGAGAAAACATGGTGGATAGAGGGAGATCAAGGGCCCCTAGAGTTGTAGATTTAACTTAGATGATGAAAAGAATCATAACCAAATTATATGAAATGGAGATAAAAAAAAAAAGAACACATGTTAAGGATACAAATTATGATGAAGGGGTAGAATATATAGACCTTGAAGGAGTAGAATGATTAATGAACTAGAGAGGAATGAGGAACACATTCTTAAAAAAATTGATGGGTGGAGAGCAAGTAGAAAAGAATATTCAGAGACCCGAGTCAAGAATATTTAGCTTAGGTGATGAGAGGAATAATAGCTAGATTTATACCTTGAATAAGTAAAATGATTAATGAACTCTAAAAGAAGTGGAAATGAAGTGAGTTAAAGTTACAAAGAAAATTGATGTTGGAATTGATGAAGAAGATAGTTTGTAGAATGAATGCTCTAGAAGGAATTTTAATCAAAAAATGAGATCACAATAGAGGAAAAAGACCTAGATGAATGTCGTGGAAAGATATAAAGGTGAGTCTACTAGTCATATCCTAGTGATTTTGGGTAGAATAGTTCTTGAAAAATTCTTGAAATGGGTATTATTATTATTATATTCTCTTTTTGAGGAGAACACTACAGACCCCAGAAGGGTAGAGGTTCAATACGTTAAAATGTGTCATAGTGCAACATTATATTGAAGTAATTTCAAAGAAAGGAGATTAGAAAGTGGAAAAGAGAAGGTGAATAAATGTAAACACATGGTTTTGAGTTGATGGAGTAGATAGTGTATCCTTAAATGCATAAACCATGATTGAAGAAGCTTCAATTCTTGAGTCTTAAGCATGGGAGGAGCATATTATTATTTTTATTTAGCATGTGATTTTTATCAAAGGGTTGTCACGCTAATAGTTTTAGGTAGTTGTCTAGTCAACCTCTTAGCTAGACTAATTTAGGATAGTGTTATAAATTTCACATGTGCATAAAGTGATACTAAAATACATCATCCAATATGGTGACAATAATGTGGTATGACACTTTAGGCATGACCATGTGGTGTGATCATAATTTGTCTAGGAATAGTGATGAATTTATATGTAGCACAAGTTCACTACCTAAAATCTCAATATAAGAATATTATTGATAATATATGTCTTCCTCCAATCGGTTGCATATAAATTGTGAAAGGTATTAGAGGAGAATAAAAAAATACATGAAAATGACCAAAGTTATGTAATTATGTAAGCACACAGATCATGTAAAATTATATAAGAAATGTCATCAATAACATGGTGTGATAAACACAATAAATATCAAGTGATAGGCATGTAGATCACTTAAACTAGAGATATTCACTAAGGTATATGATATAAATTGTCCCTTGGTATAGGAAAATGAAAAAGTAAGATGACCTAGAGGTGCAATGTATGTACATATAATACATGGGTAAGGCACGATGTTCTAGTAATTAAATTAAATCACATGACAATATGCATTGATTAAATTAACATAAATTTATAGAAAATAAGACGCATTATAAAGTATTCTTACTAACGCTAATACTATTTTTTGTGTGTTTTTGTTGTTTATATAAAAGAGAAGATAATTACGCAAAAGGGATGAAAATCTAAAAAAAACTTAAAAAAAATTCAAATGAATCTAATAAGATAAAATGCTATTCATAAATAGAAACATGAGTTATAGGAATGTTAGGATTGATAATACTAACTTTACAATCCTAGGAATATGTACCTTAATTTCAATATTTTAATAGTAGGTTATTATTTCATGTATCTTCAACAATTGTAGAGGGAATTAGGATGTTCCCTATGAGGTGGGATAGCTTTTGTAATCCTAGGGAAGAGTAGAGTAAAGCTTAGAACTATGGTAAATAGAGCTGTATAAAGGAGGACTGCATGAATAATAAAAATAACTATGACTCCACACAAAAATATTCTAATGAAAGTGAAATTGAAGCATTTTTTATTTGTACTAATCTTGTGTCCAATGAATCATGGTTGATTGAATTAGGATTTTCATATCACATGGATCCTCATAAGGAGTGGCTCTCTTCCTACCATATATATAATAGAGAAGTGTTACTTAGTGACAACAATTCACTTGAAATTGTTGGCCCTAGGAAGGTACAATTATATTTTGGTGATGGGAGGTTGAAAACCATCCTTAGTGTTTTACAAATTCTTGCTCTTTTTGGGAATGTAATTTATGTTTCATAGTTGAATGATTTGGGGTTGCATGTGACATTCAAAAAGTTTGGTTATAGGTTGGTAAGAGAGAATCTAGTGGTTACTAGAGGATTACATAAATGGACCTTGTTTAGGCTTAGTACCTCCACTTTTTGTAACTCTACCAATATAATTGATAAAAAAAATACATATATTGTGGCAACAACGCTTGGGCCCTATTGGTGAAAAGGAATACAACCTCTCATTAATAAAAATATGTTTGATTATTTTTCTATTTTCTCTAAAGAGCAATATAGTTTTTGTGAACTTTATGTTTGTAGAAAGTAGAACAAAGCATATTTTTTTGTTGGTAGTTATGATGCCAAGAGAAATTGTCAGATATTGTTCATTTGGACAAATTTGCTCTAGAAGATGTCAAAGCTATCAATTTTTTTGTTGTTATTTTGTTACTTCCATTGATGATGTCTCAATATACACAAATTTATTTTACACATTCTAACTCTAAATTTTTTAATAAGTTTAATGAATTAAAATTCATATTTGAAAAGAAAAGAAATTATAAGATAAGGGTGTCACAATTTGATAATGGGAGTGAATATTTTCTAAGGAATTTGGTAAATTTTGTAAGAATGCAAGGATAGTTTAATAGAAAACTATACCATACACTCATCAAGAAAATGGGTTGGCAAAGAGAATTAATTGACCCTCTTTATAAAGGACTAGAAGTATGATAAGTGGTATGTAGCTAGATCAATGCTTTTGGAATGATGTTTTAAGTATTGATTGTTACTTGATTAATAGATCTCCTTCTTCAACTCTTGTTGATACATTTTTTTATGATATGTGGATAGGTAGAAAACCATTTGTTTCACATTTAAGGGTATTTGGTATTGAGGCTTATGTTCATGTGCTTAAACAAACATGATCTAAACTAGATTCAAAAGTATAGAGATACATCTTCATGGGATATGATGAGAATGTAAAAGGTTTTAATATTTGGAATCCACTAACCAAGAAAATATTTTTTTCCAAAGATGCATTTTTATGGAGTTTAGACCATTTTAAAATTGTATGAAACCTAAGGATACAGAAAGAAGGAAAATAATGAACTTTGAGACTCAAATCAAGAAGAAATAAAGTGCACACATGGAAGAACAAAATGATGGATTAGAGGAAGGAGAAGATGAAGATGAATTCCAATGGAAGTTTTGAGTAGGATGAGAAACCTAAGAATGTAGAAGAACAAGTAGACTCCCTTACTCCAACCTTCAGAAGATCCACAAGGAAATGAAATCTAGTTGACAAGTATAGCCCATTATATTTTTGTTGTGTAATTTCTTTATTTATACCGATGATGAACTTAATATTTTAGGGAGGATACCATTTTAAAGGATAGAAAGTATTAGTTACAAGCCACGTGTAGGAGGAGATGATGGACTTATACATATGTGACACTTAGGGATTTTTTCAATTTACCTGAGGGTAGTAAACCTATTGATTATAAGTCTAGGTCTACAAGAAAGAGATCACAACAAATGGTATGCCAGAGAGATACAAGGCTAGATTGGTGGCCAAAGGCTACTCCAACAAAGATGAAGTTGGTTTTAGTGAAATATTCTCTCTTATTGCTATGCTAGCTTCTATTATATTCCTATTATCCATTAATTCAACATGTGATTTTGAAATAGAAAAAATGAAAGTTAAAACTTCTTTCTATGTGGGTATCTTGAAGAGGAGATTTATATGTGACAACTTGGAAATATTACTCTCAAGGGGAAGGAACATTCAATTTGTAGGTTGAAATTATTAATGTATCTTCTAAAGTAGTTACCCTGTATGTGGCACCATAATTTTGATTCCTTCACATTAAAATATATATTTTTTGGAGTGAGGAAGATCACTATATATATATATAAATTATTGATGATTAAACTTTAATGATTGTCTGGTATGTTGATGATATGTTGTTTACTAGTAATATCAAAGTGGTGATTATGGAGCTTAAAATTTATTATTTTAGGATATTTGATATGAAGGACTTAGGGGCTATAAAGTACATTCTTGGTATGGAGATTAGCAAGGATATGCAATTTTATAGTGGTTTACTATGCATGATTACAAACTTGTTATTATATATTTTCTTATTGGCACTAACATTTCATTAGATACATGTGCTAATTCAAATGATGATATAAAGGATATGGATAATGTGCCTTATCCTAGTACAACTGGTATCTTGATGTATGTAATGATTTGGTTGAATATTGCCCAAGCAATGAGAGTTTTGAGTAGGTTTATGCCTAACCTTGGTAAGGAGCATTAGATTTATGTTAAGATGGTGTTCAAATATTAATGAGAGACTTATAATAGCTTTTGTTTTATCATGGTACTAATGATGTAGTTTAGACAATAAACTATTATAGGGCTTTGTGGATGTAGATTGGGAAAGTAACTTGTATACTTGAAGGTCCACTAGTGTCTGTGTTCACTTTGTTTGGTGGTGCAAAGAGTTGGATGAGTAAGAGGTAGCTCATGATTAATTTTTCCACCACCGAAGCAAAGTATATGATTGCTACTCATGTGTGTAACAAGATAGTATGGTTGTAGAGGTTGTGTTCAAGTATTAGTTTTAATTATAGGGTGGTTAAAATTGGATTTGATCGTCAAAGTGCTATTCATTTGGCCAAGAACCTCGTATACCATGCTTGTTCCAAACATGTTGACTGCAGAATCATTTTGTTTAGGAGATAGTAGAGAATAGTTAGTTCTTGTTATAAAATGTTGATAATCATGAGAAATTTGCATATTCTACTAAACTAGTGAGTATGAAAAAGTACTCATGGTGCAAGGAGGCTATGGGCCTCACCTCTCTTAGCGCTTGATTCTTTTTATTTGATTCCCTATTATTCCATTGTAATATTGAATATCAAGTGGGAGAATATTAAGAATGGTGATATTAACTTTACAATCCTAGGCTTTTTACCAAGTTAATCTTAATATTTTAATAATCATTTATTATTTTATGTCTCCAAGAATCATGGAGAGGTAATTAGGATGTCTCACATGTAGAGGGATGGTTTTTGTAATTAAATATTTTCTTAGACACTTGAAATATTATTTGCAAGGTGAAATTGAGTGGGGGAGCTTAATTTTTCCTATGAAAAAGTCTATTTTTAGTGTGATAACATCTATGGTAATTGTTTTCATTATAAAGTATTTGTTGTTTCCATCGTTTGTAAGAGTTTCTCGTATCTTCCTTATCAAAAGCAGGGTTCCTGGGGCCGAGCTTCACCGAAGGAAAGGAAATTGTTGCAATCTTTCAAAGCTATGGTGGTAAATTTTTAGCTTCTCATCTTTGCTAAATGGTTGCCAAGTTTTCTATGTTTGGTTTGTAATCTCTCTGTGTGACGGTGGTGAATTTTATCTTTTCTCTGTTTAAGCTTTTGTTGAGTGTTTACATCTGGGGTGTTAACAAATCTTTTCTGAAAAATTCAAAGTTACTGTGCCTTGTTTCTGGGTGGGAGCTTTGTGTCTAGGTGATACATTGTGTGTTTTTGGTTCATTCAGAAGTTCTTTGGTTTAGGTGGTTTTCATCATCCTTCACTAGATTCCGGGTTTGGTTCTATTTTAGCTTGCCAAAAGCTTGGGTATTTTGCGAGGGGTAGAAATGGAATATTCTGTCAAGAACTTCAGGGTTCTAGTGAAAATCAAAACAAGGGAACACCCATTTTCTGAGGATATTAGGGAATATGAATTATCCTTTATTTTTAGAGTGTCTTGTCCTAACATGGTTGATAGCATTAGGGTTGTCATTGGAGAACATGTTCTTAGCCCAAGTGCACCAAGGGTATTTTTCCCATCTCAAATGCTTTCTATTTTTCTGTCAAATGCTCTAGATCTTTTGCAATCACTAGATCTATTAGAGGTTATTGTTGATACAGTGGTACATCCAAATGTGTTGGGTGAGGATGAGCTTCTTTAATGTATGCAAGCTTATAATTTGGATAGAGGAAAAGGATTCATAGGTGGCATTTTTCCTAAGAAATTTCTCAAATCAAAATAATGTCTCAGAGCAGCTTTTGAGGCAATGAGAAACAGATTAAAAAATGATGATCCTTGGGCTGTGAAAAGAGTTTTAACTTTGTTTTTTGAAGAATTAGGAAGTCCAATGGTGGATAATTTTAGGGAAAAATTCTATGCTCTCTCATATTTGCTAAACCATCATATCAAGCATGGTCGTCCACTTCGACCCTTAAATCTACAACATCAATTTGGGTCAGGTGATGAAGGTTAGGGTGAGAAGGATAATCTAAATGAAGGAGAGGATGAATTTTTTTTTGAAAATGATCAAATTGTAGAACAAAATGCAGAACAAGACGTACATGGCTCAAGGGCAGATGCAGAGCAAGATGTTCAAGGCTCGAGGGTAGACGCAACTAACATGGAAGAATAAAGAAAAGCAAATACATGGAGTAAAATTTTGTGTTTAAAATGTTGTATAGTTTTTGTTTATACATATACATAACTCGGGCAATCAGACATGATATGCAGATGGTTTCTTATATATTAATATGTATAGTTGTGTCCTATATAAGAGGCACAGTTTGATGAAGCTATTTACTAGATGGTTCTAAAATTGTAATGGGATGGTGTTTTATAGGTTTCACACAATTTTGAATAGTTTGGAAGCTTATAATTAGTACTATAATTCTTATTATGCATGTAATGTTTATTATAATATTAATATAAATAGTTAGGCCTTGGCCTTTTGCTTAAAAAAAAAACATCTATGGTAATTATGACAACTTGTAAGAGGATCTTTTTAATAAACAAGTTGTAACACCTTATGGAAAATTCCTTATAAGTTGGAGCTAATTTTGCTATTTTGGGAGGTCCACATGTGTGAGCTATGTTTGGGTTTGAATAGGCATTTTGGGTGCACAATTTTTGGCCCATGGTACAAGCACTTACTTTATAATATCATTTATGGTATCTTGTAGTATATTTGCTTATATTTTGAGGTATTGGGATAATGGATTGCATGTGAAGTTTGTAGCGTACATAGGTGTTACTAAAATTCAAAGAGAATTGTGTTATATGTAATGCTATTCGTAAGTATCAAAACACACTTGGAGCTATCTTTTAATGATTTTTTTTTTTCTTGAAAGATTTTCTCCATGTAAATTTGGTGTTGTGTTGTATTTTTTATGGTTTGATGATTTTATGTGCTTTCCATTTCCATTATAACACATTTGGCTTGATATCTAAACATTAAAATTTGTACACAAAGTTTTATGTTATTAATACAATTGTTCACTTTATATTTAACTTGGAGAATACAAAATTAGGATGAAATTGTGACTCATGAATAAATCATAGTTGTGTTAGAACTTGTAAATTGTGGAAACATTTGATGCAAATAGAAAATATAACATCTTGCACAATGACCAAAAACCTATAAACAAAAATGACAAGAATGCCATGGTAACAAACTATAATACTAAGGTGTAACACTTGGGTTATAATATCATTAATGGTATCTCTTGATCTTTAGGACAAAATAGTGACAATCAAGGTGAAAATGAAATGTATGGAAATAAGAACATATATAGACATCGCAAATGACTAGTACATAAATACGTAGACAAATGTAAATAAAATAGTGACTAAATAAATAAAATTTATATATATATATATATATATATATATATACAAATGAATAGAAACTATGACTAGGATTTCTTTTTATGTTATTTCCTTATGAAAATTATTTGGGCCTTGTAAAATATCTGGCCACAATAATAATTAAGTACCTACCATTAAAAGAACTTGAAGATCAAAGCTAATGACAAAAGAGAGGACTATTTGAAGACGTGTATCCAAACGAAAACTGCAAGAAAAAGGACCGACTGCATGAAGAAATGCCAGAATATTTTTGTATGAAATGAAAGTGGGCAGGTGAGTGCAGGAAAGCACAAGCTGAGTATTAAAAAGAGGACAAGTGTGGTACATAAAACTTCACTGTTTGCAGTTGTTTGCATGTGCATTCAACTCAGAACCTTCCCATGGGAGTAGTTGGCCATTCATTGCAACCAGTTACTTATTAAAGCAATGGCTTCCTTCTCATTTTCTACATTGTCTGTACAAACCAAGCAACCGCTAAAAACAAGATAAGAATACGGCCCATTCATGAAGATGGGTCTGAGATTTCAGGGAGGAGAGAGATAATTGAGAAGAGTCAGAAGGTTGGTAAAGGTTACAACTGCTTATGACAGGAGGACGATGATATCAAGCTGAAATTGTTCTTTTGGGAATGCCAGTAACTTTATATCTATATTTATTGAAAATAAATGAAAGGAAAGATTTTAATAATGTCTATGTGATTAAGTAATTTATGGGATCAAAAGTCGTAATAAAAGAGTACCATCTTAAAATGATTACATGGTACAAGAGCTATCTTAAAAGTATGTCATAAATTTATGTAAGATTATATTTTAAAAATGTTCTTCAGTTTGCACAAGTTTCGATAGGTGCACCATGATTTTATTTTAGGATAAAAAGTGATAATTTTGTTGGAGGATGTTGGTACTGGTTTTATTGAAATTTTTCTATTTATTAACGTCAATTCGTAATGATCAATAGATACAAGGAAATAACTTGTTTTGCATAAATAATGTAGAAAAATTAAATAAACATAAGTAACAATTTTTTTAGGTTAATTGATATAATTAAGGAAATTGAGATTTGATAATTGAAATTATATTTTTGAAAAGTAAATTTAAGAAGATTAAGTTATTCAGTTTTTGGAATGAATATGAAGAAATATGTTGGTACAATATGGAATCAATTTGTCAATTTTCGAAAATTAATGTTCTTGATGTATCCATTGTCTCAAAATTGTGAAAATTTTATAATCTCTTGTTGATCAATACCAAGTGGTTTAGGATTGATCCCATATACTGTGGAAATGACCTTTACAACACACTCTTGATCTAACAATTTGTAGACTTATATGACTAATGTTATGTGGTCCCTATTATTTGATAATGCATAAATACTAGTGATATTTAAAAATACCTTAGGGAAGCTATTGGATTTTGAGGATCAATTTCTCTATAGTCAAGCTCCATGAATTTTTTTTTTACAACCTCAAGCTAATTATGGAAGACAATAAATTCAAACATACAATGGCCTATATGGAGATGTGTTTGTTTAGTGCTCCTGACTAAAGTATTCCTACAATGAATGCTCCTTGTAATAAAATTATTCCTTCTCGTTCCTTGTAATGTTCAAATACACAAATGAATGCATTTAAATGTAATAAAACATGACAAATAGTCACAAAAACATGTACCAAGTTTGCTCCCAATTACTAATAAAAACAAGAGTCAACAATTTTGAATTTTAAAAATTTGAAGTTGGGGTCAATCTCACACAACTTGGGATCAAACATGTGCACCTAGGATAGGGAAACAAAGACCTCAAGGTAGTGAACATGTGTATGCAAGTGTGAGCAAAGATATAATCAATAAATGACTAATAATGTTTAATTTGTGAGTAGAAGTACAAATAGCAGGATAAGGTCAAATGTATGGAAATTCATAAAAGCTAAAGTAAATTTTGGAATATGTAAAGGATTAGGGAAGGAGTCAAAATTTGTACATGAGTGTGTTGATTGTTGCTATGTAATTGTATCACTTGAGACAATTTTACAAAAAACAACCAAAATAAAATAGGAATTGGCATGGGTGTGCTTACCATTACATTTTTCTTCCACTTTGAGTGGCTTGTGATCAATCTTGTGCAATGTATAAATGACCTTTGAGGCATGGTCCATATTTGAGAGTTTGAATTTTTTGACCTGATCCTATGTGATTCTTGTTGTTTGATGATGCGTAAGGATTGGAAATATTGAAAATACATTAGAGAAGTTGTTGGATTACAAAGGTTAAGCTCTTCTCAATCAACTCCCTTAAAAGACTAGTTTTACGACCTTGGGCTAATGATCAAAGACAACAAACACAATCATGCAATGGCCTATATGTAGATATTGATGTAAATAGATTCATTTTAGTTCTCCAAACAAAAATGTTCCTATAATAAATGCTCATTGCAATATAAGTATTCTTTCTTCTTACTTTCCATGTTTAAATTCATAAATAAATATCAAGACATAACAAATAATGACAAAAACATTACCACGTTCGTTCCCATTTGAGATCAATCCCACATTACATAGGAGTGAACCTATGTGCCACGAGATTGATTCAGGGCGAGGAAATAAAGATATCGAGGTAGGGAACAAGTGTATGGAAGTGTGGGCGAAGATAGGCACAATAAATGGATAATACTGGTGAATATATGGGGATAGGTACAAATAGGACTATGATAAGGTTGAATGTACACAAATGCATGAAGGTGAGAGTAAAGAGGAATGGATAAGGCTCAAGAAAGGAGCTAAAATTTGTACAAGAGTGTGACACTTATCATTATCTAATTATATCAATATATTTTTGTTGGTAGTTATGATGCTAAGAGATTGTCAGATATTGTTCATTTGGATGTATTGGTCTAGAAGATGTTAAAGCTATCATTTTTTGTTGTTATTTTGTTACTTTCATTGATGATGTCTCAAGATACACAGATTTATTTTACACAATTGAACTCTAAAGTTTTCACTGTTTAATGAATTAAAATTCATATTTGAAAATAAAATAAATTATAAGATAAGGGTGTCATAATTTGATAATGGGAGTGAATATTTTCTAAGGAATTTGGTTAATTTTGTAAGAATGCAAGGATTGTTTAATAGAAAACTACACCATACACTCCTTAAGAAAATAGGGTGGCAAAGAGAATGAATTGACCCTCTTTAGGAAAGACTAGAAGTATGATAAGTGGTATGTAGCTAGATCAATGCTTGATAGATGTTTTAAGTATTGATTTTTACTTGATTAATAGATCTCCTTCTTGAACTCTTGTTGATAAAACATCTTATGATATGTGGATAGGTAGAAAACCATTTGTTTCATATTTAAGGGTATTTGATATTGAGGCTTATGTTCATGTGCTTAAAAAAAATGATCTAAATGAGACCCATTTAAAGCATAGAGATGCATCTTCATGGGGCATGATGATAATATAAAAGGTTTTAAGATTTGGAATCCTCTAACCAAGATTTTTTTTTTTCCAAAGATGTGGTTTTATGGAGTTTAGACCATTTTAAAATTGTATGAAACCTAAGGATACAAAAGGAAGGAAAATAATGAATTTTGAGACTCAAATCAAGAAGCAAGAAAGTACACATATGGAAGAATAAAATGATAGATTAGAGGAAGGATAAAAAGAAGAGAAATTTGAGTGGGAGTTTTGAGTAGGATGAGCAACCTAAAAATGTAGAAGAACAAGTAGATTCCCTTACTCTAGCCTTCAGAAGATCCACAAGGAAATGAAATCTAGTTGACAAGTATAGCCCATTATATTTTTGTTATGTATTTCTTTATTTATACCGATGATGAACTTAATATTTTAGGGAGGCTATTGTTTTAAAGGATAGAAAGTATTAGTTACAAGCCATGTAGGAGGAGAAATTATGGACTTATACATATGTGGCTCTTAGGGATTTTTTCAATTTACTTGAGGGTAGAAAACCCATTGATTGTAAGTGGGTCTACAAGAAAAAGATCACAAACAAATGGTATGCTAGAGAGATACAAGGCTAGATGGGTGGCCAAGGGCTACTCCAACAAAGATGAAGTTGATTTTAGTGAAATATTAACTCCTGTTGCTATGTTAGCTTCTATTATATTCCTATTATCCATTAATTCAACATGTGATTTTGAAAGAAAGAAAATGAATGTAAAAATTATTTCTATCTTGGTATCTTGAAAAGGAGATTTATATGTGACAACTTGGAAATATTACTCTCAAGGGAAAGGAACATTCAATTTGTAGGTTGAAATGATTAATGTATCTTCTAATGGGAAAGTGACTTGTATACTTGAAGGTCCACTTGTGACCGTGTTCACTTTGTTTGGTGGTGCAATAAGTTGGATGAGTAAGAGGTAGCTCATGATTATTTTTTCCACCATCGAAGCAAAGTATATGGCTGCTACTCATGTGTGTAAGAAGATAGTATGCTTGTAGAGATTGTGTTCAAGTATTAGTTTTAATTATAGGGTGGTTAAAATTGGATTTGTAGTTAGAGTGCTATTCATTTGGCCAAGAATCTCATATACCATGCTTGTACCATACATGTTGATTATAGAATCGTTTTGTTCAGGATATAGTAGAGAATGGTTAGTTCTTGTTGTAGAAGGTTGATAATCATGAGAAATTTGCAGATTCACTTACTAAACTAGTGAATATGAAAAAGTACTCATGGTGCAAGGAGGCTATGTGCCTTGCCTCTCTTAGCACTGAATTGTTTTTATTTGATTCCCTGTTATGCCATTGGAATATGAATATCAAGTAGGAAAATATTAAGAATGGTGATATTAACTTTACAATCTTAGGCTTTTTACCTTAATTTTAATATTTTAATAGTTATTTATTATTTTGTGTCTCCAAGAATCATGGAAAGGTAATTAGGATGTCTCACATGTAGAGGGATGGTTTTTGTAATTAAATAGTTTCTTAGACACTTGGAATATTATTTGCATGGTGAAATAGAATGGGGGAGCTTAATTTTCCCTATGACAACATGTCTATTTTTAGTGTGATAACATCTAAGATAATTATGACAACTTGTAAGAGGATCTTTTTTGATAAGACAAGTTATAACACTTTATGGAAAATTCCTTATAAGTTGAGAGCTAATTTTTCTATTTTGGGAGGTCCACATGTGTGAGCTATGTTTGGGTTTGAATAGGCATTTTGGGTGCACAACTTTGGCTCATGGTAGTAGCACTTACTTTATAATATTATTTATGGTATCTTGTAGTATATTTGTTTATATATCAAGGCACTAGGATAGTGGATTGGATGTGAATTTTGTAGCTACATAGGCACTACTAAAATTCAAAGAGAATTGTGTTATATGTAATCCTATCCGTAAATACTAATACAAACTTGGTGCTCTTTTTTAATGGTGAAATTTTTTCTTGAAAATTTTTCTCCATGTAAATTGGTGTTGTGTTGTATTTTTTATGGTTTGATGATTTTATGTGCTCTCCATTTCCATTATAACACATTTGGCTTGTTACCTAAACATTAAAATTTGTACACAAAGTTTTATGTTATTAATGCAATTGTTCACTTTATATTTAACTTGGAGAATACAAAATTAGGATGAAATTGTGATTGAGGACTAAATCATACTTGTGTTAGAGCTTGTAAATTGTGGAAACATTTGATGCAAATAGAAAATCTAACATCTTGTACAATGACCGAAAACCTACAAACAAAATTGGCAAGAATTGCATGGTAATAAACGATAATACTAAGATGTAACACTTGGTTTATAATATCATTAATGACATCTCTTGATCTTTATGACAAAATAATGACAATCGAGGTGAGAATGAAATGTATGAAAATAAGTTCATATATATACATTGTAAATGACTAGTACATGAATATGTAAACATACGATCGTGACTAAATATAAAAAAATATATATATATGTGAATAGAAGTCAAGACTAGAATTTATTTTTATGTTATTTTCCTTGATTTTAATCTTTTCTACATTTGTGGAAAAATTATTTGGGCCTTGTAAAATATCTGGCCACAATGTACAATTAAAAGAACTTGAAGATCAAAGCTAATGACAAAAGAGAGGACTATTTGAAGACGTGTATCCAAACGAAAACTGCAAGAAAAAGGACCGACTGTATGAAGAAATGCCAGAATATTTTTGTATGAAATGAAAGTGGGCAGGTGAGTGCAGGAAAGCACAAGCTGAGTATTAAAAAGAGGACAAGTGTGGTACATAAAACTTCACTGTTTGCAGTTGTTTGCATGTGCATTCAACTCAGAACCTTCCCATGGGAGTAGTTGGCCATTCATTGTAACCAGTTACTTATTAAAGCAATGGCTTCCTTCTCATCTTCTACATTGTCTGTACAAACCAAGCAACCGCTAAAAACAAGATAAGAATACGGCCCGTTCATGAAGATGGGTCTGAGATTTCAGGGAGGGGAGAGATAATTGAGAAGAGTCAGAAGGTTGGTAAAGGTTACAACTGCTTATGACAGGAGGACGATGATATCAAGCTGAAATTGTTCTTTTGGGAATGTCAATAACTTTATATCTATCAATAAATGAAAGGAAAGATTTTAATAATGTCTATGTGATTAAGTAATTTATGGGATCAAAAGTCGTAATAAAAGAGTACCATCTTAAAATGATTACATGGTGCAAGAGCTATCTTAAAAGTATATCATAAATTTATGTAAGATTATATTTTAAAAATGTTCTTCACCTTGCACAAGTTTCAATAGGTGCACCATGATTTTATTTTAGGATAAAAAGTGATAATTTTGTTGGAGGATGTTGGTACTGGTTTTATTGAAATTTTTCTATTTATTAGAATGATCAATACGTATAAAGAAATAACTTGCTTTGCATAAATAGTGTAGATAAATTAAATAAATGTAAGTAATAATTCTTTTAGGTTAATTGATATAATTAAGGAAATTGAGATTTGATAATTGAAATTATATTTTTGAAAAGTAAATTTAAGAAGATTAAGTTATTTAGTTTTTGGAATGAATATGAAGAAATATGTTGATACAATATGGAATCAATTTGTCAATTTTCAAAAATTAATGTTCTTGATGTATCCATTGTCTCAAAATTGAGAAAAAATTATAATCTCTTGTTGATCAATACCAAGTGGCTAAGGATTGATCCCATATAGTGTGGAAATGACCTCTACAACACACTCTTGATCTAACAATTTGTAGACCTATACGACTAATGTTATGTTATCCCTATTATTTGATAATGCATAAATGCTAGTGATATTTAAAAATACCTTAGGGAAGCTACTAGATTGTGAGGGTCAAGTTCTCCTTGAAGTCAAGCTCCATGAAAGATATTAAAAATACCTTAGGGAATCTACTAGATTGTGAGGTTTAGGTTCTCCTTGAAGTCAAGCTCCGTGAAAGATAAAATTTGCAACCTTAAGCTAATGACATGAAAGACAATAAATTCAAACATACAATGGCTTATATGGAGATGTGTTTGTTTAGTTCTCCAAACTAAAGTGTTACTATAATGAATGCTCCTTGTAAAGCAATTATTCCTTCTCGTTCCTTGAAATGTTTAAATACACAAATGAATGTAGTTAAATATAATAAAACATGACAAATAATCAAAAAAATATGTACCAAGTTGATTCCCATTACTAGTGAAACGGGCGAGGGTCAACAATTTTGAATTTTATAAATTTGAAGTTGGGGTCAATCTCACACAACTTGGGATAAAAAATGTGCACCTAAGATAGGGAAACAAAGACCTCAAGGTAGCGAACATGTGCATGCAACTGTGAGCAAAGATAGAATCAATAAATGATTAATAATGTTTAATTTGTGATAGGTACAAATAGTAGGATAAGGTCAATTGTATGGAAATTCATAAAGGCTAAAGTAAATTTTGGAATAGATAAAGTATTAGGGAAGGAGCCAAAATTTGTACATGAGTGTGTTGATTGTTTCTATACAATTGTATCACTTGAGAAAATTTTGCAAAATACAACCAAAATTAAATATGAATTAGCATGTGTGTAAAAATATTACCATTACATTTTTCTTCCACTTTGAGTGGCTTGTGATCAATCTTGTGCAATGTATAAATGACCTTTGAGGCATGGTCCAAATTTGAGAGTTTGATTTTTTTGACCTGATCCTATGTGATTCTTGTTGTTTGATGATGGGTAAGGATTGTAAATATTGAAAATATTAGAGAAGTTGTTGGATTACAAAGGTTAAGTTCTTCTCAATCATCTCCCTTAATAGACTAGTTTTATGACCTTGGGCTAATGATTGAAGACAACAAACTCAATCATGCAATGGCCTATATGTAAATATTGGTGTAAATGGATTCATTTTAGTGCTCCAAACAAAAATGTTCCCATAATAAATGCTCATTGTAATATAAGTATTCATTCTTCTTGCTTTCCATGTTTAAATTCATAAATAAATATCAAGACATAACAAATAATCACATTTTTTTTTACCAAGTTTGTTCCCATTTGGGATCAGTCCCACATTACACAGGATTGAACCTATGTGCCATGAGATTGACTCGGGGAAAGGAAATACATTGATAACACATGCCCTCCTCCAGTTTAAAACTACAAACAAAATTGGCAAGAATGCCATGGTGATAAACTATAATACTAAGATGTAACACTTGATTTGTAATATCATTAATGACAGCTCTTGATCTTTAGGACAAAATAGTGACAATCAAGGTGAGAATGAAATGTATGAAAATAAGAGCATATATAGACATCGAAAATGACTAGTACATAAATATGTAAACAAATATGAATAAGCTTATGACTAAATACATAAAAAATTAATATATAAATGAATGGAAGCTCAGACTAAAATTTCTTTTTATGTCATTTCCCTTGATTTTAATCTTTACTACATTTGTGAGAAAATTATTTGGGCCTTGTAAAATATCAGGCCACAATAATAATAAGTACCATTAAAAGAACTTGAAGATCAAAGCTAATGACAAAAGAGAGGACTATTTGATACCATGTATCCAAACGAAAACTGTAAGAAAAAGGACCGACTCCATGAAGAAATGTCAGAATACTTTTGTATGAAAGGAAAGTGGGCAGGTGAGTGCAGGAAAGCACAAGCTGAGTATTAAAAAGAGGACAAGTGTGGTACATAAAACTTCACTGTTTGGAGTTGTTAGCATGTGCATTCAACTCAGAACCTTCCCATGGGAGTAGTTGGCCATTCATTGTAACCAGTTGCTTATTAAAGCAATGGATTCCTTCTCATTTTCTACATTGTCTGTACAAACCAAACAACCACTAAAAACAAGATAAGAATACGGCCCATTCATGAAGATGGGTCTGAGATTTCAATCAAGATAGATAATTGAGAAGAGTCAGAAGGTTGGTAAAGGTTACAGCTGCTTATGACAGGAGGACGATAATATTGCACAAATTGTTCTTTTGGAATGTTTTTAGTAAATGAAAGGAAAGATTTTAATAATGTCTGTGATTAAGTAATTTATGGGATCAAATGTTGTATCAAAAGAGTGCCATCTTAAAATGATCATATGGTATAAGAGTTATCTTAAAGTATGGTATAAATTTATGTAAGACTATATTTTAAAAACGTGCTTCGACTTGTACAAGTTTCAATATGTGTGTCATGATTCTATTCTAGAGTAAAAAGTAATAATTTTGTTGGAGGATGTTGGTACAGGTTTTATTGAAATTTTTCTATTTATTAGCGCAATTTTGTAATGACCAATACATATAAGGAATAACTTGTTTTGCATAAATAATATAGATCAATTAAATAATGTGAGTAATATTTTTTTATTTTTTTATTTTTGGTTAATTGATATAGTTAAGGAAATTGAGATTTGATGATTGAAATTATATTTTTGAAAAGTAAATATAAGAAGATTATGTTATTTAATTTTTGGAATAAATATGAAGAAAAATGTTGATACAATATGGAATCAATTTGTCAATATTTAAAAATTATTATTATTGATGTATCCATTGTCTCAAAATTGTAAAAATATTGTAATCTCTTGTGGATCAATCCCAAGTGGTTTAGGATTGATCCCATCTAATGTGGAAATGACCTCTACAACACACTCTTGATCTAACAATTTTGTAGACTTATATGACTAATGTTGTTTGATCCCTATTATTTGATAATGCATAAATACTAGTGATATTTAAAAATACCTTAGGGAAGCTATTGGATTGTGAGGGTCAAGTTATCCTTAGTCAAGCTCCATGAAAGATCAAATTTACAACCTTAAGCAATTATGGAAGACAACAAATTCAAACATACAATGGCCTATATGGAGATGTGTTTGTTTAGTGCTCCAAATGCTCCTTGTAATGCAATTATTCCTTCTCGTTCCTTGAAATTTTTAAATACACAAATGAATGCATTTAAATGTAATAAAATATGACAAATAGTCACAAAACATGTACCAAGTTGGTTCCGAATTTTACTAGCGAAAAGGGCAAGAGTCAACAATTTTGAATTTTATAAATTTGAAGTTGGGGTCAATCTCACACAACTTGGGATCAAACATGTGCACCTAGGATAGGGAAACAAAGACCTCAAGGTAGCGAACATGTGTATGCAAGTGTGAGTAAAAATAGAATTAATAAATGACTAATAATGTTTAATTTGTGAGGATAGGTACAAATAGTAGGATAAGGTCAAATGCATGGAAATTCATAAAGGCTGAAGTAAATTTTGGGATAGATAAAGGATTAGGGAAGGAGCCAAAATTTGTACATTAGCGTGTTGATTGTTGCTATGTAATTATATCACTTGAGACAATTTTGAAAAATACAACCAGAATTAAATAGGAATTGGCATGGGTGTGTAATTTTACCATTAAATTTTTCTTCCACTTTGAGTGGCTTGTGATCAATCTTGTGCAATGTATAAATGACCTTTGAGGCATGGTCCAAATTTGAGAGTTTGAATTTTTTGACCTGATCCTATGTGATTCTTGTTGTTTGATGATGCGTAAGGATTGACAATATTGAAAATACCTTAGAGAAGTTGTTGGATTACAAAGGTTAATTTCTTCTCAGCCAAACCCCTTAAAAGACTAGTTTTATGACCTTGGGCTAATGATCGAAGACAAAAAACTCAATCATGCAATGGCCTATATGTAGATATTGATGTAAATGGGTTCATTTTAGTGCTCCAAACAAAAAGTCTCCTATAATAAATGCTCATTGTAATACAATTATTCCTTCTTCTTACTTTCCTTGTTTAAATTCATAAATAAATATCAAGACATAACAAATAATCACAAAAAACATTTACCAAGTTCATTCCCATTTGGGATCAATCCCACATTACATAGGATTGAACCTATGTGCCATGAGATTGACTTGGGGCAAGGAAATAGAGATATTGAGGTAGGGAACAAGTGTATGGAAGTGTGGGTGAAGATAGGCACAATAAATGGATAATAATGGTGAATATGTGGGGATAGGTACAAATAGGACTATGATAAGGTTGAGAGTAAATAGGAATGGATAAGGCTCGAGAAAGGAGCTAAAATTTATACAAGACTGTGACACTTATCACTACCTAATTATATCAAGATATTTTCTCAAAATAGCCCTACATTAGAACCATGATAATGTTGAATGGACATAAATACATGAAGGTGAGAGTAAATAGGAATGGATAAGGCTCGAGAAATGAGCTAAAATTTGTACAAGAGCATGACACTTATCACTATCTAATTATATCTTGAGATATTTTCTTAAAATAGGCCTACATTTTACCCACTTTGAGTAGATATGGATTTAAATCCTATGTAGTATGGAAATGACCTCTAAGGTGTAACCTTGAAGTGGAAGTCTATAGAATTTTGTGACATGATCCTTTATGATTCAAATTATTTGTTAATTTATAAGCACTATTAATATTTAAAAATATCTTAGGGAAGTTTTTGGATTGTGATGGTCAATTTCTCCTTAATCAACCCTCATGATAGATCATCTTTACGGTCTTGAGCTACTGATAGATGACAAAAAATTCAAGCATGCAATGGCCTAAAGAAGAAAATAGTAGACCACTTTACGGTCTTGAGCTACTGATTGTGATGGGCACTATTAAAGAGAATAATAGACCACTTTGAGGGGAGAAACCTCCAAAAGTTTCCAATAAGAATATAATTCACAATATGATGCTAATAAACTAACCAATACCTTCTATATATACCATAATTATCCCATGATTTTCATCCAAGTCAAGACTTAAATACTTATATAAGAACATTAATGATCATACAAATTAATTAAGAGTTATTCCAACCATAATCTACCTACACATATCCTTATGCACACTATAGGTTAAGGGTGTAGCATGCCCCCATTCACACATGATTTATCCTCGATGTTGATTGATTGTGGATGCTTCTACACAAATTATTTATCTTCCCATGTGACACCTTTGATAGGTAAATTCTTCAATTGAATGAGGTACTCTATGATTGTCCTAGTCCTCAAATTATTTGTGCATGTATAAAAAATAACTCTATATCAGAGATGATTCTTCTCTCTTCATCTAGCTCTAGTTTTGTAGGGATCTATTGACCAATCATCTTCTTTAAACACGAGCTATGAAAAATTGGATGTATCTTTGTTGTTGGAGGTAATTCAGAATTGTAAGCTACACGATTAATATTTGAATGGGTTGTGGATAGTTTCCTAAGTACCAAGAGTGTCAGACTTGGGAATATAATATTGAGACACCTAAATTTGGACACTTAATTTATCCAAATTTATCTCCTTTCATCTAAGCATCCCCTTATTTGCATTAATTATATAATATCACTATTATTTAATTAATATCCTAAATTCTACTAAATCCTTAAGGTATTTAATTAATAAATAAATACCTTATCTCTTTAATCCTCCTTTTCATCAAATAATTAAATAAATATGACATTTATTTAATTCTTTATGTCACATCCTCCATCATTTTTATCTAATCCTAATCCATCTTCTAATCTCATCATTAAGATGTGCACATGCCTAATCCTTGATTAGGATGTGTCACATCCTCCAACTTTTGCAAGTTGGCCTCTAATCTCTCTTAGCCACCTAACCCTCCTCTAATCCTTCATTAACTAGCCTAATCAACCTCTCAAGGAATTTTTAATTCCTTTTATCCTTCCAAGAAATATTAAATCCTTTTTATCTTCCCCATGTGATCTTTGACTTGTCACATCAAGTCACATGTGCCATCTAACCCTTTTTCTTAATCATAATTAATTTATGATTAAGATGTGCACACCCCAATCATCATTAGGGTCACATCCTCCATACTCCACTTGCACCGGGGGGTGCAAGGATTACGCCGATAGAAAAATATATAGAAGTAAAGATGGAAAGAAAGAGTAGTGTAAAATATATAATTTTTGTTTGCATTATTTACAAATTGGCTTCCAAATTTACAACATAATCTTCGAGGAGCATCTCACCTTAAAGGCTTCCAAATTTGGCGAACTGAAGGCATCCACTGGGGAAAAAAATGATAGACAATAAAGATATATGACCTTATTTATATATTAAAATAAAGATATATTTTGACTTATTTAAACAAATTATTTTATATATCTTTGACTAATGCTATCATATCTTAATAAAGAGATCACTATATTTGTATCTTTTTACTTTAGAAGTCTAGACATAAGTATAAAAAATAATGCATTTGTGCAAGAGTTCTAATATTTTTTTCCTCCATTATTTATTTTTTATTGTGTGGACTATGAGGTGCACATCATTTTTTGGTTATCTACTAGCTGAAATCATGATTAAGCAAAGTTGACAACAAGCTAAATGCAGCGTTATTCCTCCAAAGCCATGTTCTAAATGCAAAGAGAGTTTCAATGCAAACAAAGACCGAAGATGGAAGGAGTCTATATGCGGGTTGGTTTGACAATCATGTCCACGAGTCTTGTGAAATCAAATATTTCAATTGTCGTTTGTTCATTCTCGAGGGAGGAATGGGAGGGCGAGCTAAAGGAAACAAGTAGAGAATTCTTGCAGGAAATAGTAAATAGTGAATTACTATTTACTCTACAGATTTAAAATACAGTAAAAGAGTAAATTGTAAATTTAAAATACAAGTGCAGATATTACAGTAGTTATCTACAGATTATGCATTAAAGGTAATTTAGAATTCAGAAGAGAAATACTAAATATTGGAATTTAGAGGTTGAAGAAGTAAATAGTAAAAAATAGTGTAAACATACTGTGAGTTCTTTTTGAATGCGCTATAAATTCTGTGCTATTTGTTCTTCTGCAATCTTTGTCTATAACAAACTCTATGCAATTTGTTATTCTTCTTAAATATAGCAAACTGTTGGTCTTTTTTTTTAATGAAGTCTATTTGTAGAGAAGTTGAGGCAATGAAAAAAGGTAAAACATTGATAGTCTCAGGTGGTGAAAAAACCATAAATGCAATTGCCAGCTGAAGGAAAGGACTCACAGGAGGAAACAAAATCTTCCAAAAAGGATTTTGTGTAGTTATGATGCAGTTTATTAATATCCATGCATTTGATTTCATCGACTCTCCTAGTTGGTCCATTATAAAATTTGATTCACTACCGTAAAGTTTACCCGAAAAGTGTTCAAACAATTTGGTAAACTACTTGGTAAAATAGTTTGATGGAGCGTGAGACAGGTTTTAGGCCAAAACCTCACACCATATATAGCCTATCGAATAAGAAAAATATTTCTATTATAACATCACTTCATTAACATAAAATAATGATATATTGAATTACATATAGTTGCTCATCAAACTTTTCAAATCACTTCACTTTCTATAATCTAACAATTACTTACTTTATTAAAATAAAAATATATACATATACATATAAAATCTTTACAATTACACCCCTTCTATGAATCAAAACATTGAAAAAATTGAATAAGAAGAAAAATGTCAAGATAACCAAATGCTTTCATGGTGGTGGGAATAAAAGTATGGTTTGGGGAGAGATAAAGATGGGGTGGGTGGTAAGATATGACATTTGTGAATCATCGTTAATGAAGCAAACTCATCTGTTTATTTTCATAAACATGTTTAATCACTCATTTTCATGACCAAAGCTCTGAAAAGTCACTCCACATGGGAGCTCAAGAGACGGGGAATACCAAAGTTTCATGTTAACTACAAGGATTTGGGTTATGTTAGATGAAGCAGACACGATAAGAGGTTTTTCTCAAAATTCTTCCAATTAGTTTTTGTTCATGCACAATACTCCCTGTCGATTAGAGTCAGTAAGAACAACCAAGGTGGGGTGCCCTAATATGATATGTTGAAGAAGATAATGCCTTGCAGATGCAACAATGAGGGAGTTGATTGTCCAAATCACTCAGTTTCAACTTCAAGCTTTCATATTTCCAATGTCTTCATCGTCTGAAGCTCCATTTTCTACATTGAAATTGCCATTCAGGTTGGAATCAAACGTCCCAAATAAAAGATAAGAAACAAACCAAAATATGATATTGAAAATTTCATGGCAAAATAATATATTGAAAAGTAAAATTATCTAAGACAAAATTCTAAATGCAGAAGGGAAGGTAACATATACAGCCCATTTACACCCAGTAGAAAATAAAAAACAGCCTTTCACCCTCTCCCTAAAACCAATTTAAATTGTCACACTATCTTACACACCTTCCTAGGTCACAACAGACTGAATGGAAAACATACAAAAACTCAATATTAGCTATCTCCAAAATTTAGTCCTTGTATTGCACATGTTTTATAGAATTTGGGACCAACGGCGATAAATGAATTACATTCACAAATGGAATCTTCAAAAACTTAACAATCACTCTTAATTTATAGAAAAACTTAACAATCACTCTTAATTTGTAGAATGTCTGGCAGGAATGTACACTGAAGTTAAGAAAACAATTCACTAAGAAATCTGACAATGTATATATTGTTTCACAAACAATTAGGCATAGAGCTCCAAAAGAAAGTCTAGTGCTACGATTGTAAATCATAGTGATCTTGAAATTTTTGCAAAAAATTATCTCAACACATAAATTTTCACCATTCTATCACAAGCTACCTTCAAAGCCCAGAGAAACAGACATGCCAACCAAGGATTATCATGTTATTGGTCACCAAAATTAGCATGATAACCATTAGGATTTAAAAACCCATCTAACTCCAAATTGCATGATAGTTAAGCTATAAAATCTGTGATAACTAACGATTATCATGTTCACCAAAACTAGCGTAATTACCATTTGGATTAAGAAGTGTCGCTACCTCAAAATTTCATGACGGGTAAGCTAAAATCCCAGAAACAGCCACACCTAAATTCTAACAAGATGCCTTTTTGGCAGGAAAATTACTCCTAAACTTGCTCGGGAAAAACTTTTTCCAAGTAAATTTTCGATGAAATTTCTCATCCAAATCATCAGAGCACATCTCACATATAATCCAAAAATTAAATCAAACATAACAAACTAGAAATAAACCCCTAAAAATAAACAAAAAAACCCTAATCGTTTCAAGTGTCCAAGATTAGTCCTTACCTTGAAGAAGGCCTATTTTCTCCAAATCATAGTTGTGATCTCTCTTATCCTTAGCAGGATTTAAAACTGAAGAAGCCCCAAGAATAGTACAGCTTTCTAGAGTCGTCCCAAATTCTGCCTTCCATTTAAGCAGGACGCCATCTTCAATACTAAGTTCACCACCAGGCAGTTCAATCCTCAGATTTTGGACCTCTTTGAAACTCTTCAAAACTTCACCAGGAGAATGATAAGAAACCTCTGGAACCATTAATTTTTTTGGACCCAAGAAACCTTGCAAAGCCTGTAATGGCCTAAAAACACCACCTGACATAAACCTCATCAGGTGGCTCCAAATCCCCCTTTTCTTGGTACAATCTCACTCTTCTAAAGTTAAATCAGAATGGTGTGCTTCTCTGTAATACTGATATGTCTGCCATTTTGGCACTAAAAACTACATTAGCAGTAAGGATAGTCATTATGTTAGTTACAATACAAGTTTAGGATTCTTGTTGTTTTTATGCATTAGTTAACTGAAATAGTAAGGAGAAGAGAAAGAATAAAGAAAGAGGATTAGTTGTGAGAGATGCAAACCAGAACCAAGGGATGTAGTTGAAGGACGCAAGGCAGAGGGCTGCTGTCAAGGATGCAAGCCAGAGAAAGGGTTTTTGTCTTGCCATAAACTAGTTAACCCAATGTTGTACAGAATTTTATTTCAAAGCTAACAGAAATACATTATGCTATCATATTTTCTCTATTCTCCTGCCAAACTGTTCCAGCCATGCCTGTTTTTTGATATCTAAGTTCTTTTTTGTCTGACGGAAAAATACTTTTACGAATTTGAGATATTTGAGCAAGAAATTTGTTTCTATTTATCAAAGACAACTTTGCCCTGTTTCCTCAACATGTAAAAGCTAGTTTCCTAAGTTTGTAAAAGCTCTTCTGGATAACCTGTGTAGTTCCACGTGTTATCTGGAAGAGCTTTGACAGATGTCTTTTTGCAAAGAACTTAGTTCTAAAATATTCAGGCCGCGTACCTGCTTGGACCTGGCTAATTGGAGCTCGTGTTCAAATTCTACTATACAAAGAAGAACGGAATCAATAAGTACTTGGCAGTAAGACTTTTATGTGACTGCTTTTGAAAAGGCAATCAACACTCCAGACTGCAGACGGGCCAGTACTTGCGTGTCGTAGAGTACCCCAGCATGCTAATAGGAGGTTGACAATTCACATTTAATAATAAATAAAGAAGCTAGAATTTTAATTACAGAGAATTTGGTAGCAAAATCTATGATTGCTATTGAAAGAACAATTCATACTCCGGACAGTTCACTGGTAGAGTGCCTCGGCACAGTAATGGGAAGTCCTCTGGTTCTAGTTCTAGGCAGTCCATGTAAAATAAAAATATCAGATGTTTTGTCGACAATAAAAGATCAGCTTCCATCAACTACATCTGGTAAATAAAAAATAATTCTCATTCTTTCTGGAGAATAGTTTTTGTGTACAAATCTACAATTAATATGTTAGCATATTCTTTTTCTTTAGTACTAACATAGATAAGAGGTCCTGAAGGCTGTAGTCCAGCATTAAATCCTACAAAATTTTCCATATTGAAACAGATTCGAACCACAACCTAACCCAATGCGACCGCACCTCTTAGCTAAGTGCCCCTAACCCAAAAAAGATAAGAAAAAAAGGATTAGAGCCTTGCCTTGGGATTATTGGTAATGTGATTATTCTATAGCTCATTCTAGGAAAGGAGGCATATCCTCCCAGTTTGACTGTTTTGACCCACTACATTAACTATCTAGATCAGAAGATATGCCAAGGTCAGGAGTTCAAATCTCACGAAACTTGAAATGGCTTGAAAAGAAAAACGAAGACATAAGCAGAATCATACCGAGAAAAGTGAAGGCATTGCATTTCCAAGCGGACTGAAAAGATGTGGACGCAACACAGGCAGCAGAAGCACCGCCACTCTTACAAATACGCTCTGAAAGATTTGCTTCTGCATTTTCAGCTTGCTAAGTTTCATGTTCGAATCCCGCAATCACTCCACCTGCAATCTTTGATACTGCGCAACACCGACCTAGAGCCTAAAGATTTATAGAGGAGTAATGAATTTATAGTTGCAGAATATGGGTGAAACTCTTACTGTGAGCGGTGCTAGAGTCAGCAGGAGGGTGGTGGCAAAGGTAGACAAAAAAAATATCTTTACATCTATCGCAATCTGCAATCTGATTGACTGCTAGTGAATTAGATTGGTATTGCATTTACTTAAAAGATCGCGCAATCCAATCTACCACCAATTTGCATTTATTCCACAGTACTGTAGCAAACCTGAAAGTTGTTTTCTGGTAGCCCTAAACAGGTATAACAACGGTCTGAGGAGTGTGAGATAGGTTTCAGGCCGAAACCTCACACTATATATAGCCTATCGGTTAATTTGTCTAATCAAGTACTTTCACAACCTTAATCACTTAATTAGGTCAACCTAATCCCCATATCATTTATGGAATGTGTCATAAATCAACCCTATTAAAGGCTTTCACCTTTTGGAGAAGGCACCCCTTTCCCTATGTGAATTTTAATTCACATTTAATTCTAATGCATCTCAAAGAATTTTAAATTCTTCTCTTATTCCCATGTGGATATTTGAGGAATTTTTAATTCCTCACATATCCTCTCACCCACATGGGGACAAGGACCTCCTTTATGAGGAGATCTTGTCCAATCCCAAGGTATTATGTAGTACCTCCATGTCATGTACTCTCCTTCCAACTCATGTACACATCATTTTTTCAAAGCCACTTCACATGCCACATGTCAAGATGTGAGGGCTTGTGAGTTCTCAACTCACCATAGCCCTACATCTTGGCCTTTTGGTTTAATCCCAACCATCCATTTCCCTAGAGAATTCCAAAATTCTCTATAAATACCCCCTCTTTTCTCTCATTTTGGGGAGATCATTTATGCTAGCCAAACTCTTGCAAAATTTTCTCTTGAGCCATACTTAGCCAAATTCTTGCATTTGCATCCATTATCACCTATTTTCCATTCATCTTGCATTCATCTTGCATCTCTTGCCATCAAAGGAGCATACACTACATCAAAGATCGAAGGGCCAACCCAAGGACAACTCAACAAGGTAAAAGGTTCCATTTTGTTTTGTTAAGTTAAGCATTTTCCCAATCTTGAGGTGTAGGGTGTTCATAGTTGTTGTTTGCACTCTTTTGTTTGCTGCTCATTTTCTAACAAGTATTTTCAGGCTCACAAATATCACCAAACCTATGCTTAGGTTGGGCAACTGAGAAGCAATTATTAAGGTGGGTAGGACCTCCTTCGATTTTGGTTTTTCAAGACCAAGGGGGTTTCCCTAAGGTAATGAGTTGAATGAGTTCATAGGAAATGAATGATTTCCTTGTCATAAACCATACCCATTGCATATTTATACCCCTATATAGGGGTCACTTTGTATCTGTATTCTAGTTTAAGTGAACAAGTTTGTGCACCGTTATGTAGTAGAAAATTCTTACCAAGTAAAGTGTTTAAAATATGTATATAATAACCCTTGTTATACACTAGTATAATGGAAGCTAAGAATAACAAAACAACCAAAAATGATCATTAATATTTAGTTTGTTTTAAATGTGTTGATGTAATGGAGCAGGGAACAAATTATAGGCTGATGCCTATATCTCTAGCTTGGGCATGTAGTTTATGATTTACACAAATCATATAAGAGCTAAAACCAAATAAGGTACCTTAATCAAGATATGCCTGAAGACCATATTTACTCATAGGCATACATATAAACTAGGTTCTACACATGCAAACAAGTAAATAACATAATTTTCAAAACTTTATATGAGTATATTTAATGATCCACCAATAAATCTATATATTTCTTTATTGATCTTCATAAGATACATTAAAAAATATTTGGAATGAGTTTATGGCCTTTTGGTTGACCAACTATTCAAGAACCCATGAAGATAATATATTAAAAATTCTTGGAGACACTCAAACAATTTTAAATCTGCTAATTACACTTGTTCTTCAAGGTTTAAAATGATCTTTTACACATTTTGGGTAACCTATGAATCAATACAATCTCAAAATTACACTAAACTAAAATTAGAAATTGATACCCTAAGATTCCTTGTGAATACCAATATTCTATTAGTTCTATAACTACTTCGTTCTCTATCTTTCCATCCCTCTTCATATGATAAGTTTTAGATCTTTGATATCCTCTAACGAGAATTTTAAATCTACAATAAATGTGTGGAACCACAACTAGTAAGATTGTAGACAACATCCATTTTTCCTAATGCAACCCATTCAAAGATGATCCATGACAGTCATATTACCAATCAAGCTATAATATAGCCTTCATTTTACATGCTCTTATGCATCATAAGAATTTTTTGTATGTAACTCCCAACATGATGACCTTAAACACACCACGAGATGCCAACATATGTCCAAAGAATTCCGTGTCAATGTGGGATGCCTACTTCTTCATGTGAGGACAAAATCCAATAAAGATGAATTCCATGTAACCTCCAAATGGGACACCAACTCTCCCACACGAAGATAAAATAAAATAAAATGAAAATAATGAATGCATACAAAAGTATAAAAAATGAACATTATGAATGCAAGGTTGAGACACTTTTTCCCAATAAAAAGGAGATTCAATTTTGACTCAATTTAATAATTTATTACAAGAATACAAAATGGAGATTTCATCCCAAGCATGGATGGATCACATCAATATAAAGATGGGAATGCCACACAATTATGATATTTCATCATCCTTAAGAATATCCTCTAAAAACCACAAGTCACAACTTACAAAAATGTTACATCAATCACAGAAAGACAAGATATAATACCACCAATATTCGCTAAACCCTTGTGCAAACTCTTGATACTTTTCCATGAATTCATTCAACAATCCCAATAGTGATCAACACTACCCAACCACATGGGACCTATAGGTCCACCTCTCTAAACTAAAAGACAAACTACATGGTTGCAAGCATATACATGGCACACACACAATTGGCCTCAAATACATAACATTAAAAAATGTTTTCTCAACATACAAGTGGAAACATCAATCCAATTGACCAAGGAAAAGAGGATGATAGTAGGACATAGAGTTGATTCCACTTGGTTCTCCAAAACTAAGCTAGGAATATAGTAGATTGAGTAGGCTTCAATAGAAAGATCCATTTTGGGAACACTTGCATTTCCTTTTCAAATGTCCTTACAATTATTGCATAAGAAATCTCAATTCTTTATTAAGGGTGACATGTCTTCTCAAATGTCATAACCAAGTAATCTTGTATTTATTATTGTTATAAAAAACACATGTTTTAGGCATTATTCATGGTATAATTATCTCTTGTGTTTTTTATTATTATGATGCCAACATATTTTCAAACATTACATCCCCCAATTACTATCCAATATTCTACCTTTCAAATGGTCCTTAAGATGGGATAAAAATATTAGCACCATAAAACCAAATTCCCACTGAATTTTATTTACCTTATTCATTTACCATTCCACAAAACTAGTTTAGTTATTTTATTACATAATATATCTATATTACGTCGATAGATATTTTTAATTTCTGGAGGGGTTACATCAAAATAATTTTTGACATGTCAATGGAGTTACATAGACACTTATGCTGGATTATTTTAGTTTTTTTGGATCATGTCCGGGTTCCTAATATTACAACACTAAAAGATTTATAAATTATTAACAACAATGGAATATAGAATCTTTAAGGTGGATAAATTAAGTGAAATAGAAGATGAAACACATTTCCTTTTAATGGCATTCGGTACACATATTTGCACTCATGGTATATGGCTAGGAAACAAAAATCCTAAAACTGAAGATACTATAGTAGATCTTACAGGTCTTCCAGAAACAATCTTCTAACCATGTAAACATACTTTAACAAATCTTACAGGTCCTATAAAAACAATCTTCTAAACATGTACACATACTTTAATGGATCTTACAGGTCCTACATATCATTTTAACCTAAAGTACATTAAACTTATTTTAGCCTATCTCATCTTCCTATACTACGAATCTATTTGAAACTTAACAAACCTCCAAGGCAGCTGTTCTTTCTTTAGCAAAGGTTGGTTGGTTGTATACCGCCATCACTCCTTTCAAAAATTTCCTACATTAGGTGTAATTATTGCAATTGGTCACAAATGTCTACACAAAATTATAAAACATCAATCAAAATAGAAAATGAAACACATTTACTGTTACAATGCTCAACATATAAGGATATCAAACACCACTACATGGATATCTACAAGTCATAACCTACTACAAGAGCTTGAAACCAAGACAATCAAGCCAAGTTCAGGAAAAATATTTTAAAACTGGATATCAATCAAGACACTCTTTGCAAGAAGTATATATACACTTTAATAGATCTAACTAACCAACTTGTGCTCATCTTGCCTACACATTTATAATAGTGGTTGTTTACTGGACAAGTAATAGAGGTAAAAGTCACTGTTTGGCAATTTCTTACAAGTGAAAAAATATATCTTTCAGGGTTATTTATATAGATTTTTTATAAACCTAGATATACTAGTAATTAAATCATTTATAAACATATACTATATTTAAAATATATTTTAATTTTCTATTAAATTAATAAAGGGTCCCAAAATTCGTAGGAAACTGAAATAAAATGAACTCCCGCCAAACATAATTACAAAAAGAAATTTCGCAGGGAGAAAGCGGGAGGAGAAAATGGAGTTGCAAACCCCTCCCTCCGTTGCAAGGCGAAACCCTCCTCAGAGAGCTAAATTAGCAGCTGCAACCTCAGCCTCTGCTCAGAAGGATCGTCTCCAGTCTTCTAAGAATTGACCGTCGTCACAACAACATTCTCTGCCATCTTTATCGGTAGCTACACCCTTTTTATTCATGGCCGAAACGGTTTCAAATCCTACAGAAGAAAATGGTGCAAATATTTCTCATTCCACTGAGTGGGCTGAAGAAGAGGTCCCGCGGCAGCTTCAAAAGATATATGCTAAAGAAGCCTTGGATAGAATTGAGGTTTTGGCGGCTACAGAAGAACATCTCATGGAGAACAATAATCATAGTCATCCCTCGGCCAACACAAATCCGGGGTTAAAAAATCCACAGTTTTTTCTCCGTATTTGGCCTGCTAAGCTCAATGAAGTGAAGAAATCAGTAGTTGACATTCCTAAGGCTTCTCATCAGAAGCTAAAGACAAAGATGTTTCCCACAAAAGCACACACAACATAATCAAGCGGTGGAATCAGAGTTTTTATGTACACGGACCAAATGTCGCAGCAATGTACGCCTATTGGCGTAATAAATTACAAAAAGGAATGTTCAATTTTCAAAATGTCATTATTTAGTTTTCTTCAAAAATATTAAAATATCCAAGTTTTCCATTAAAGGAACCTTCATTTTCTTCAAATATACACAAATTAAAATTTCTAAAATTACCCTTCTCTTAAAGAAGTCCAACCAAACGAAAATACAAGTATATGAATTTTTTAATTTTAGTTTTTTAAAATTTAAATAAGAAATTATTTTTTCTAAAATTTGAAAACAAACAATTAAAATTTAAAACTAGAAATATATTTCTAATTTAGTTTCTTTGTATATCCTTGGACCATCTTTATGATCACCTTGCTAGGTACCTCCTTAATTGCATTAAGAGTTTGTATAGGTTTTTCAACTGACCTAAATTACTAATAAATTTGTTCAGGTTGTACTCCACTAGTGATATCATGTAAAATGTCACAAAATTTGCTATGAGAGTGGTTTGTTGGCATGTTAGGGAATAACATGTTACCTACTCAAACTAAAAGTAAGGGCACTATGTTCAATTAATTACTATTGTAGTTATCATAAGTAATGTCTAAGAATATTGTAAAGGAAAAGAGACAAACAAAATTAATTAAGTAAATGTAAATACGTGTAAATTAGTTTAGATTGATAGGATATAGTTGGAATTGATAATTTATACTAGTAAATTAGGAAGGTAAATGTGGAAAAAGATAATATTTAATTCTCTAACAAAAGAATGTATGCCAAATAAATGATATATTTCTAATAGACAAGTGTATTAGAATTTGTGCTAGATCTATATTCTATAAGAGGAAAAGTTTGCAAGTCTAGGACAAGTTCATAGCTGTGGATATATCCTTTGAGTGTAGATTCATCCTTGTGCATGGTGTAACTCTACTCTTCTGCTCTCCTAATAGATTTGTTAGATGCACAAGACAACTAAGATAGGGGTGAATTAGTTGTACATTAAAATATTCAATCCCTCATTAACTTTCAAACCCTTATCAACATTTAAACCCTCATTAATGCAAACACAACCAAACAAAATAGAACACCAAATTTACATGGAAAACCCTAATCAAGGAAAACCATGATGAGGATTAGCTAACATATATATGAATAACAACATTGAATACAATTAGTCTCACTGCCAAGGGCTCACTGTCCAAAGGACTCATCGTTCGAAAGAAAGAAGATAGAAGAAACTGTTACAAAGAAATTCACTATCTCAAAACAACAAGAAGATCCACCACAACAACTCTATGCCATCCACAACCTTTGGCTCACTACCTCCAACAACTTCAAGCACACTAAAATGTAGATACCTTTTGCTCACTGCATCCATTTATACCATCTGCGACCTAAACAATCTTTTAGGTCGGCCTCAATGAAACGTATGCACCTCAAATGTGCAACCAACAAATAAGTCAACACCAAACAATTCTATGGTGGAAATAAGTGAAGGAAAACCACACCAAGGGTTAAATAGGACCCAAATCTACACAAACACACTTCACCATGCTTCCACAAACAACAAACATCTACAATTAGCGCTAGCACACCAGGTCAACCAGACTAGTGCTAACACTAACAAGTGACCACATACATGCCTCTCCAGGTCCACAAACAACATGTGAACCACAAATCAATACTTCACAACATCCCAAAATATTCCATCATCAGAATATTCTGCAACACTGCCACAACCATGTGCAACTAAGAACACCATCATTCTATGCAACCGAACATCCTGCCATAGAACACAACTTATGAATCTAGACTTGCGAAACAGATGAACACTAGAAACTTCAAGGGAAGGAAGTTACAAAAAATATGATCATGTTCCCAAATCCATAAGACAAGAAACCACAATGCAGAGAAATGTAGAGCAATCTCATTTCTCCTAGACAATCCTTCTTCACAAAAAAACACACTATCAAACACATCTTCCAATGCAGAATGATCCAAAACCTAAAACTTTGGATATAACATCTCTGAACATCTTTGATCATCACATCCAAACTATACAAGCATATCTTCAACCATGAAGAAATGTGAAACTCAACATAGAACACACCTCTGTTACACTACACACTCTTTTATTCAAATTTTCTCAAAAGCACTTGGAAACCAAGTGAACCAATTACATTAGTAGCACCAAAAACACCTTCTCATCATGGATAAACTAGAGGTTGACATCAAACCATAATACAAATGACAACATAGTGCAACACTCTCAACAATTCCAACAATCTCCACATTAGGGGTTGACATCAACGTGACATCAAACCACAACACATCCACACTTGACACTAATGACAATGCTACTAGCAATCTCCAACAACTCCAATACTAGGGGTTGACATCAATGACAACACCAACACTATCCAACAATATCCCCCCAAAAATCAAGTCTCTAGCAACTCCAAATCTCCAACAATCTCCCCCTTTGTCATTGATGGCAACACCAACTCTGAAAAACTATCAATAATAAAAGAAACTATCATCAATAATAGCAACTCTGCATCAAGCAACACTCCCCCTTATTGAGGAATCTCTTACACTTCTTTTCCTTATGTCTTTCAGACATTATTCTTTCCCCCTATCTTGAGGAGTTTTTTAGACATCACTCTCTCCCTTTGACATCAATGGAAAAGGGCAACATCTTCCCCTTTGACATCACCTGTAGACTTTCACTTTAGACAACACCAACAAGCAACTGTTGCTATCTCTATTGCTCTTCTCCATACAATTCTCACTACTTCACACACTACACTTCTCATTCCTCACTTCTCTCTCTCTCTCTCTTAGGGGCACAAGATATGCTCCCCTTGACTGCACCAACCAACAACACTACTACCTACTCCCCCTAAGAGGTAGCCTTTATCATTAGTCTAGGACCAAGAATGTATCTTGAAATGCTTCCTAAACAAATGCACCAACTTATGCATCTAGTTGAAAGAAGGAGGAGTAGTTGTAGAGTCTAAACTAGTGTCTTGTAAACTTGGTAAAAGCTACACAATTCAGAGGTATGACTAGTTGAATAGTCCACTCAACATTATAAAGACCACATTAAATTATCAAGCAAGGTTTGTAAACTTGTGATGCTACTGCATTGTATGTGCCTTCAAAGACCTGAGATTACCTAGGTTATCCTATTCAAGGTGTTCTACTTGATGGTTCTACTTGCTAGAAAATCATAGAAATGCATAATAGTGAAAGAAATAAACTATCGCTAATGGCTACAAGTACCTATAGCCTAACCTGTAACTGAATTATTATTAACAAAGAATCACTAAAACTAACTCAAAACTATTCAAACTAGTAAT
The DNA here is from genome assembly GCA_007258455.2 of Sequoia sempervirens. NCBI lineage: Eukaryota > Viridiplantae > Streptophyta > Pinopsida > Cupressales > Cupressaceae > Sequoia > Sequoia sempervirens. The sequence continues at coordinate 84,154 of VDFB02346374.1, forward strand.
TAAATTTATTCTAACCTCCAGAGTACTACAAATTAATCAAATGCATGCATGCTCATGAACATTCATTATTGATAATCAAAGTATGAGGATCTATTTTGCTTTACATGCAATGTATGGAACAATGATAAACAAAAATAACTACTAAACAAAAATAAAATAACCACAAATGTAGTGTCATAACAATTACCTTGAGTGGCCTGCTCAAGTGGCTATCTTCACTTAACTAGAACCAAATCTAAATATCAGATTCTACGCATCCATGTGAAATTGAACTTCATTCATTACACATCATAAAAGATTACACAAAATCTTCTTCACAAATTGTATTCAAAGAAATCATTTTGAATAATCAACATGTCTGTAATTGATAACTAAAAAGTAAAAAGTAACTAATAACAAAATACTGAAATCAACTAACTTATCTAAGGACTCAACCACCAGCTATATACAAGCATGAGGGAATTAATTCTAAGCACAAATCCTAACTGCAATCATTAACTACAATTCCTAGATATCAGAGTATATAGTTAAGATTGAATTGTTCAAACTATAATTGAAAAGAGACAAGAGTTCTAATAGAATTGAAACTCTGAAAAATAGATTTGCATGTAAAACATACAAACAATTATCTAGAATCCTTTATTAAATTGTCATAATGATTCATGACTAACTCCATTAGGTGTCTCCACATGGTAGTTATTGCATTCAGATTGATCTAGCACTTCCCCTATCTCACTGTCCAAGTTCTCCTTTTGCTGCAGGCTACAACTCCCAGTTGTTGTGGGCTACAATTTCTTTTTGAGCTACAAGAGGTTAATCCATGAAACATATATACAAAGCTAACTACCATGATTAAACATAGAATTCCAACCATATTTCATACAACTCACATATAAACCATGCAATGCTACTATATCATAACTATATTCCCATTACTATAATTTAGGTCGAAAGTTGTATAAAAAGAATGAAAAGGTAGCATATCATAGGAGTATGTCTAAAATTATTGTTTGATAATGTCTGGAAGCATGCATAAAAATAATAGAAAATAGGCTAATAATTGAACCCATCATTTCCCCCAACTATACTTTTGCTTGTCCTCAAGCAAAACACTAGGGGTACAAATTATATTGCAAGGTGATCTCCTTGAGGTCCATGACAACATCAAATCCCTTGATCTTCTTTAAGTAGAAACCTCTATAAGCTGCATGTTGTCTCATTTTGATGATCCTAGCTTTCTCACACTCCTCACCTTTTTCCCTGGTCCAATGTGGAACTAAATAGAGTAGCATAGGTGGGTGAAATGTGAGTGGTACCCAGTGAATTCCTATGTCAACACAAATTTTCATGTATCTACGTACCCTCTCAAGCATGGTGGTTGTATAATAAATGAGGTTCCTTTCTTTACAACTCTAGGGCCAAGCTATTACATTTTCTCTAGATATATTTGTAACATTGCTGACCCAATCCCACAGCTAATTCTTGCTGCATTCTTTTGTAATCCTCTTTTTTTACTTTCATAATTTTCCTTCCTACACCTTTATGATCCAAGAGTTTCAACCATTCATCTATAAGTGCATTAGGGTCTTTAGAATCTTTCCTTATTAGGAGAGTAACTAATTTCTCCCTTTCCTCATATTCTTCCATTATTTCTCCCCTGAATTGTTCATTACTATAATAAGATGCTAGTGCTCTTACCTGGAGATCCCCTACAAATATCAGAGAATTCCACTCTGTTTCTTCTAGCACCACATAGTTGTGTAAATTGTATTCACACAGTTGATCCCACTCCTCTAGTTTAGAATTAGAAAAAACACTAAGAAACTCAAATTCCCTGCTCATCCCAACTGATTGGTTACTAATTAGCCTACTAAACAGAAAACTCACAAATTTTTCTTGTAGAAATAATGCATATGTTCTTGCTGGAGGTCTACATCTTATGATTTGTGTAGCTTTATCTACCATTTCTTCCAATATGACTATTGATTTCCTTAGCTCAACCTCTCTTCCTTCTAGCACTTTAGCATGTTCTTCAATCAAAGTTTATTTTTCTTTCTTCCACTTTTCTTTTTCTTGTGCAAAATCATCAATCACCTTCCATAGCTAATAACCAAGAGACAATTTTGTATGGTGAATTGGAGTTCTTATGGGAGGAGGTCTTTGATTTGGTGCTGCAAGTTCTCCATCCCCTATTTTAGTAATGGCCAATTGTGCCAATAAATCTAGTTTTGTACCATGGCCATATGTTTGCAATTTTTCTTCCAATTCTTGTATTTTGGTCTCCCTTTCTTTGTCTATCTTTTCATGAATTTGCACTAGTTCTTCCAGGTGTTTAATTATGTCCAAGGTTTATTGAAGCTCCTTCCCGACGTTTCTATCTTCTATAAACATTTCCTTAGTTTCAAAATATTGCTCATTACCATCCCTTGGACAATATTAGTCTTCATAAGTAGGACTATCTGGGATTTTCTTTTTGTGTTCTCTTGGCAACAAACACATCTTCCGAGTCTCAATCAGAAGTAGTAGACACATATCTCTTCCTTTTTATAGGTGTATGCACCTTTCCAGGGATATTTCCCTTCCCTTTGGAGTTTGTCTCAACCAACATCACATCTTCCTCCTACCGTTCTTTTCCCTTTTCCTCTTCTTTAGGTTTTTCCACACTCCCCCTCATAACACCTTGTTTATTTAATTGGCCTGATCGCCTAGGTGTAGGTCTCTCCTTCTCAACATCCTTCTTTTTCTTTTCTATTTTATAAAGTGTGGATGATGTGGATATTCTACCTCTTCTGTTCTTGGGTTTTGGTGGTTTTGAAGAAGATGGAATTTCTTCCATTATTGGTGACCTAGAATTTGGAACATTGTGCTCCTCATGTTCACCTTGGCTATGGGTAGGTGAAGCCATAGGTGAGACATTAGAACTTTTTCTTATAGGTTCAACTTGTGGCTCTAAAGTTTTAGGTACTATAGGTGCCTCAAGTAAATTGTTAATATCTTCATATTTTTTAAAATCTTCCTAGGTTACTTGTAGGTACTGAATTCTCAAGCTTCTTTTTATCAATAGTGAAATCAAACAGTGGTGTGACAAGGCTATGCCACTTTGTTTCCTCTAATGCTTTGATTCCATTCATTTTAGCATATTATAAATAAAATTTGGCACATTTACCAACCTATTATGATGAAGGTGACTAAGCAATTTGAAATGTACAGTATACAAATGATTTTGTCTACCATCACAAGTAAAATATCTAATGACATAGGAAGCACAATTAGCCCAAAACCATGGAAGAGAAATCCTCTTTGTACCTTGTGACGACGAATCCAAATTCTCTCCTCGCTCACAAAATTCCTCTCTTGCAGCCAGTACATCTACGCATGCTGGCAAATCTACTCCAGTTATAGGTAAACTAGAAACTTGTGCTATGCCAACTTCAGATGCATCTATTGACAACCCTTTCACCATTGCCTCATCATGCTTCGATGTGGTTGCAAATATTCTTTCTATGTCATTGTCAATTTTTTTCAACTTCAAGAAATAGTTGAGCCAACCCACTCTTGTGAAGATAGGCAATACCATTTCATCTTCTAGTATCTACTTGTGAGCCGATGAATCTCTCTTGATAACATCACCTCCCATTATGAATCTCTTTTACTTCTACTCAATGTGATAATCTTGAAAATTCATCTCAATTTTCACTTCACCACCCTCAAACCATTCTCTTAATCTGATAATTCCTCATGCATTTTCACTACCATACTATAATTGCAACTCCCTGTTGATGTGCCAAGTTGACCCACAACATGCAGGATAAAAGTGAAAGTATCTCACCTCTCCTGAAAGAGACAATCAGTAATCAAACTAATCACCTCCCAAGGTCTTTGATGTTGGTTCACAACGTTGTTGTTTCATGAAGTGGTCAATATGGCTATAATGTTCAAGGGGCCTGCTGGTTTTAGCCACGAGATTGTTGCAAGATCAAACATCTATCTAAACCTACTTTAACTAGGGGTTTTAAAGAAATAGAAAAAGATAGATTAATGTTTTAAACTAAAAGAATGTTGATTCATTCAACTAATCAGACTTGTTACCTTCAAGGAATTCCTAAACTAGAACTGTAGAATAAAATTAACCTGTAATTGATACAAAGTTTCATTCATTCACAGTGCAAACTTTAACAGTAGATTGCAAATCATCATTCAAACAAAACATAAGATAAAATTTCATTCCTTGAAAGCTTTTTCAAATCAAATGATTAACCCAAAACGAATACCATTCTAGAGTATAATATAAAGAAGTCTTAAATCTGGCTGCTCCTACTGTCAATGAAACAGATAAGCAGCATTTACAAATCTGGCAAGATCACCAATGTACAGAAAACCATGTCTTCAAATTATCTCCATCTATGCTAAGAAAATATGGAAGATACATCACCTCTTCCTCCTACTGAACTTCTTAACAAAAGATAAATAGCAAGAATCATGCAAGATAGATCAACACAACGAATTCACCAAGAACACAATGTCTTCAGTTGTATCGAATCCCCAAAGATAGCAACAATTCGAGTCTTTTGTATTACAGTGACTGATCAGAAAGAAATAACTTCTAACTCCTACGCTCTTCTGCTCTACTGCTAAATTCGCTCTAACATTCAATCTCTAACTGCTCAAAAATGATCCCCCTACAAAAGAGGCAAAAATGCCATATATATAAAACGCGTCAGATGCGTCAGCGCAGTTTAGGGTTTACAATAAGTCGGTCACAGAGCAAGTCAGCCCTAGAAGAGTTCGAAACAAAGTCAAACATGCATTAAATGCAAGGGCACCAACCAGATGACCCAGGATTTTCCACATAACTCGGACTAAAATGCGTGAAGAAGAGGCAAAGCGAAACGATGAGGGAGCATGACTTTTGATGGAGCTTTGCATTAACTACTTCCCCCACGTCACCCATACCTTGTTCCATTATGGCCCTCATCATCAAGAACGTCCTTTGCAAGCCATTCGCAAGTGGCATAGACGAAACCCTAGTTTTCCA